>OMNZ01096148.1:15167-25379 GCA_900303255.1 Lesueurigobius sanzi
TACTCTGTAGTTGAAGTGTCGGACGTTTCGATCTTAGTCCAAAGATCGTCCTCAGCGAATAAAGACTTCAACACGTTTGTGGGTCTCTTAAGAACAAACCAGGAGGAGGCTCATTAGCATGACATTGAGATGGTCAAACGAGCCCTATGAATAGGCTAAGATGTTTTCCAACCTTTAGTAACTCCTGCTCCTGGTTTGCTCTTAAGAGAACCACAAACGTGTTGAAGTCTTTATTCGCTGAGGACGATCTTTGGACTAAGATCAAAACGTCCGACACTTCAACTACAGAGTACAGATGAAGACTGAAGAATCTTGGCCTACGATAACCAATTTACAGTTTGAATATGAAAAATCAGATGCTGCAGCTTTAAAGATATACAAATAAACAAGATATCTAAAATGTGAAAAAAAAAAATCTTTGTAACTAATCTATCAACAAGATACTGTATATTGTATTTTTTCCCCTGAGCACCTGCAGAGTCTTAGTCTGGTAAATAAGGTCCAAAATCCCCTCTGAAGAAATCTAATATCAACAAAATAAAAACATACATTTAAACCTGGCTCTATCCATTATTTTGATTTTGTCGCTGAAAATACAGACAATTTTGGCCATTTTTACAAATAAATGCCTTATTTATGTGAAAACATAAAATGACGGAAAACCCACATTTTAAAAGGTGATATCACTCACTTTTCAAAAATTCAACAGTGTCTCGGCTTCATAACATTCCCTATTAAAACAGGCTGTTGTAGTACAAGTGTAATTTGGTGAAGAAGTTGGACTCATTTGAAGCATCTTGCACAGATGGTGCAATGTAACAACTAATGACCCTGTCAAAATCTCTGAATATGCCGACCAAGGGATGACTTTTTGTGAACACAGTTCACAGCCATCAGCCACTTTCAGTATTTAGCACAAACAGCTCTCAAGTTCTTTGAGAGCTGTATCATCATGACATTTTTTTAAATAGTGTAACAACATTTAAAATATACGTAGCTTAAATATTTGAGTTATATTTTCCAGGAAACTAAGTGAGATGTTTTTCTTTTTCTGGCAACAGTCTTTTTAAAAACATTTCCTTGGTTGACTTTTACTACTGAACCCATTCTACCTTTTAATTACAACTAAGTACTATTTCTTGTCTCCCTTCACCACCAGCCGGAAAATCTCCTTCTGGCCAGTAAACTGAAGGGAGCAGCGGTCAAACTGGCAGATTTCGGTTTGGCCATTGAAGTCCAGGGAGACCAACAAGCATGGTTTGGTAAGTCCTGTAATGACTTTTAACTTCTGAAACATAAAATAATAATGTTAAGGTGTTCAAAAGTATTGCCATACCTTCATTAATGGTGTGATTGTTGTGTTTTAGGCTTCGCTGGGACACCGGGATACCTGTCTCCAGAGGTGCTCAGGAAGGACCCCTATGGCAAGCCGGTGGACATGTGGGCATGTGGTAAGATGTGGGTGCAGGACTGGGCTATTTTTGGATTCACAAATGTCACAGTGGGAACAGTCATCGGCCAGAGGGAATGAAAGAGTAGATATGAGAGTGCACATAGTACCAGCAGCTGAGCTTAGGCAGATGCTCTGTCTACGTATAAATATATACGTATATATGATGTACATGGACGACTTAATGGACCTGAATTCCCCTAATTTTGAGTGTGAGAAAGGATGAGTTCATGTGCATGATTCATAATATAACTTATAAACGAGTCACCACAATGTAAACAACAACTAGCTGTTACTGTTACTTGATAACAATCAATAAAAAAAAATACAGATATGAACTTTTGGTTTTGATCAAGTAATTTTGCACCTGCACCACTCTAATTCTGACCCCCAGACACATAACTGGGGACAGGTGCAGGGAGTTTGGTCGGGAGTATTTAGATTAAAAAGAGTCCTTTTCAGTTTATTTTCCACTGGCATGTGGCGCTAGACAGCTGACTACACAGCCGATCAGGGGTCTCCAACCTTTTTACTTTGCGAGTACATTTACATAACAAAAAGGACAGAGTAATTATGCTTCGAAGAAACATGTGTAACTATGCGACTTAAGTGGAGTTCAGCCAAGATGATATTTCAACACGCATTAAAGAAAGTGACTTGAGTTTCATCTTTATTCATACCTTGAAGAGAGTGTTCAATTTGTTCAAAACAAAACAGCATCTAAACTGTGACTTATCAAGCGTGTGTAGAAATGTCAAAATGATTTGGCGAGCTACAATGGAAAAGGCTGTTGGAGATTCCTGCCCGAATTGTTTTACTTAACACAACAAAAAATGTAAACAAACAATTGATTTGGATTTGAACAACTTTCTTCCTTTAAATCTCTGATATAACAAACATAGTGTCACACAGTTGTGGTCCTGCCAGTCTGTCTTGGCAGTTTCTCGGTGTAATTTTAACTGCTGTGATTCAGTCTGACTGAAGTCCAGCCAGGACTGTGCTTTTTTCCATTGTGCATTTACTGTATGTGTCTGATTCAACTCCAACTCCACACAATCTAGCCTTTTCTATTCAAAAACATGGTTGTTATCATTTAATTAACACCTACATCATGTGTCGGCACTGACCGCTTTGTAAATCAATCAATCAACCTTTATCTGTATAGTGCTTTACAACAGCACCTGCTGAACCAAAGTGCTTTCCATTAGTGCAAAACAAATCATTATAAAACATATGTAAAGTACCAACTTTTGAGTGCAATTTAAGTAGTAAATGAACTCTACAACTCTACAGTTTTCAATTTAGCTTTAAATAAAGGCAGCACAGGAGAGTGATGGCTCGCGACTCCAGAGGCAGGTCATTCCAGAGACTCGAACCAGCCACAGAAAAATCACCCACTGCTTGCATTTGGTCCTAGAGACCTCCAGCAGGTGTTGTCCTGCAGAACGCAGCGCTCTACTGGGCTGATGTGCGAAAAGCAGTTCACATAACACTGTCCCATGTGGTTTTGAGTATTTCCTTACCGCGGGGGAGGGTCTAAGGATGTCTGATACCCCAGGCTTTCATTTGTTTAATGTTTGATATTGACTTGTTTTGTGTTTGTACCAACCTCTTAGACGACTCCTGTTGTGATATTGGGCGTTACAAAAACTGATTGATTGATTGATTGACATAAATACAGTATATGCGGCACTGTAGCACAGTGGTTAGTGCTCGTGCTTCACAGCCAGAGTGTCCTGGGTTCGATCCCGGGGCCAGGACGGGGCCTTCCTTTGTGGAGTTTGCATGTTGTCCCTGTGTCTGCGTAGGTTTTCACCAGGTGCTCCGGTTCCTCCTACCACTAAAACTAGCCTGGCCAGCCATACGCTCCTCCTTTCTGCTCAAAAGAAGAACCGTCTGGACAGCTCGCAGCCTATCGTTGCATGAATAAGAGACTATCGGACCAATCGTAGAGGCAGATTTGAAACATGGCGCTTAAATGTGGAAGTTTGAACACTCAAATTGCGTATCATTCTGAACGGACTTTGTAAAGTTCTACCTTTTTATTAAAATGGTTTAGTAGATCGCCTGTTGATTTGGCAGAAGAGGATCATTTTCAGTGCGATATTTCTTGTTAATGTTTTAGCACACGTTAAGCCGCCATGTTGGTCGGACCATGCCTTTCTCTGATTGGTTAATCTATCTTTCAATCATGCCCTTCTGAACTTACAGAGAGTATGCTCATCATGCCCAGACTACATGTCTTGTGAAGCGTGTAGTCTGGCTGGTCAGGCAAACTAAAAACATGTACAATCTGTACTCTCTGGGTCCAGGACTCCCCTGAAAAAGAGATTCTTAATCTCAGTGGGACTTTCCTGGTTAAATAAAGGTCAAAAAAAAAAAAGGTTCAAGTCCATAAATAGATTTGAAATCAAACATCAAAAGTTTAAAATCAACCCTGGCACTTACTGGGAGCCAGTGGAAGGAGTACAGCACGGAGTGATGTGGCTGTGTGGACCAGTCCACACCCACATAGAGGGCATTGCAGTAGTCTTTGGGGGAGCTAATGAAGCACGCACAGCCTTTTCTACATCACTTTGGCCAAATGCAGTCTATTTTATCTGGCTGAAACCGTATACAGTATATGAGGCTGATTGCTGTTAAAGCTGTTAAAGGGGAGATTAGATTTATGGATTAGTTTCTCTTTGTAGAGTTCTTGATTTCATGATAAATGCTGAGGACCAACATTGAACTTCTTCCCTCGTTGTGTCTTGCACATGGAACTGCACTGCACTTCTCAGGTGATCCCATCTCCCTCTGTAAAATAAACTTCCATCCTGCGAAGCATCAGCAAATTAACAAGACGCCTCATTACGCTCCTCTTCTCCGCTGATTATCTGTCAGACGCATTTTTGGGGGGTTATTACCCAAGGTAACGTAACGCTGTTCTGGAGCATTACGGCCCACTTTAACCCCTGGTAATGACCTGCTGATACAATTAATTTTCAATAAATCCATAGTAAATTGATTTACTTTGGATTAATCAAGAGTTAACTTTGACAAGCCTAATAAAACCAATATGAATGTTGATGAATCACAAATCTTATCCCATATTTGTCAGAAAAATTGCAATTAAGTATTTTACAAAGGACAAGCAAGTTTTAATTATTCGTCTGTGTAGGTTCTCAGTCGTACAGGAGTAGGCAAAGATTCTTCAGTGTTCATCTGTACTCTGTAGTTGAAGTGTAGGACGTCTCGATCGTCCTCAGCTTAACAACGATGACGATGTTTTAATCATGTATTTTACACAGACCACGATACTTGCCAAAAATCCAGTTTCTCCCATGAACCCCCAGGAGAGTGGTCCTTGAATTAATCAGCGCTGATGCACTTTCCCCTCAGCTCTAATGGAGCGGTCTCCCCGGGTGCAACGTGTACGCTCACGTGCACGCTCACACACAACTAACATGCAGCGACCTGTTTGTGGAGTGCGAGCGCGTTACAGCGGGTGCACAGACGATGCATCTTTCATCTTCACCTGGCAGCTGATCAAACATAGCAATCAGGATAGAGCACAAGTCCATTGTCAGGACGAGGCTTTCGGAGGTTAGCTTATGAATCTTTATGCAGCAGTCGCCAACGCTGTGCCTCGCCTCGAAGCTTTCAGGAGAAACTGATTTATGATACTGTATAAACTGCTAAACTAAAACAAGAAAACAACCACAACAACCACATGCGTTTCAGAACATGTTTGTGAAGTTCTAAACTGGGCTAGCAGGTTTTATACACGATAATATAACTCATAGCGTCTCTGCTGTAGACCCACGTTGCATCACTAGCGTTGTTCATTTCGTTGACTAAAATATTTCATCATAATTTTAGTCAGTAATATTTTTGAAGACTTAAAATTAGACTAAAACTAAAAAGTGTTGTTTGCCTGAATCTTGACTAAAACTAAATTATATTTTCGTCAAAAGACCAAAACTAAAAAAAACTAACTTGAAATATCTGTGTAGGTTCTCATTCGTACAGGAGTTGTCCATCGTAGGCAAAGTCTTCAGTCTTCATCTGTAGTCTGTAGATGAAGTGTAGGACGTTTCGATCTTAGTCCAAAGATCTTCCTCAGCGAATAAAGACTTAGACACGCTGGTGGGTCTCTTAAGAGCAAACCAGGAGGACTGAAATATGTTCTGTTAAAATGAACACTGACCTGCCCCACCACACCCCTCACCTGCCCCACCACGCATACGTACATACATACATACATACGTACATACATACGTACGTACGTACGTACGTACATACAATACATACAATATTTTGTGAGGGTGGGACAACAGGTGAGGGAGGGGGGCCACTTACGACCTGATTGTTTATTGGGGCTTTAATGATAATATTAACATGCAGTGTACCAACCAAATATATATATATTTTTTAAAGAATTAATAATACTTTAAAAATATATATATTATTACAACCAAGTTAATATATCACGTAATATCACAAACTACATATAAAATAATAATGTTAATATCAGCATAAATGTAAAAAAAAGACAAGTCAAAGTGAATAGGCTTGGTGGAAACCGATAAATTTTGAGTTAGAGGGAGGAGCCGTCAATAGAAATATAGAAGTTATTTGCTTTAATTATCGTGGACTTGGCGCCAATGAGAAGTTCCATTTTATATTGCTGTAGCAGTGGAAGTGAATGTGGTGTTTTCTGAAAATGTGACCAAGAGGGAGAAGGGAGAGACTGAGAACAGCAGGAGGTCAAGGACAGAGCCCTGAGGAACATGAGAGATGGGTAAGGGGTGTGAGGGGTGTTTAAGCTGAGCTGGATGAACTGCATGGTCTGAATGGTCGGAGGGGAACGGCGTGAGGGGAGATGCTGATGGAGGAGAGGCTGTCCAGAAGATTATTACCTAAATTATGAAACTAAATGTCCAGGCCCAGCCTGGTTAATACGCTCATATTCCATTTGTGCAGGTGTGATCCTGTATATCCTGCTGGTGGGGTACCCTCCCTTCTGGGACGAGGACCAGCACAGGCTGTATCAGCAGATTAAAGCGGGAGCCTATGACGTGAGTCCCACTTCACTATCAAAGGTCGAAAATGCGCAAATGTTTCACCCTAAAAGGCTTGACGGCAAAAACTGGAGGATTATTTTAATATTGGGTGGTAAATCTGTTTGTACATATTAACCCTCGCTTAACCTTGACACAAATTTCAAAACGGTGTTGGTTATTTTGACCTGTTTAAGTGAAAGTGTTGAAATGAGTAAATAGGTACAGTCAGTGGAACTTGTATTTCTACCAGTGTTGTTTGTGTCAACTGCTTAAAATTAGATAATACATTTCAATTGCCTTGAAATAAGTTTGTTTTTCCTCTTTTTTTTAACTGGCAGATTTTTTTTTACATAAAACATTCTTTATCTGAGTCATTTTAACTTGCCAAGATATCCATTTTTTGCAGAGTTCGCCTTTCACTACAGTGTTCCCTCTCCAAGAATGCATGTCCAAATGTCCTAGTTAACGCTGACTTTTTAACTTTCCTATCATTGGAAGCTCCGTAACAATTCCCAATCCGCGTTCATTCCAACGCCCCAGATGTCTTGATAACTAACAATAACTCGTTCGTCCCAGTTTCCTTCTCCGGAGTGGGACACGGTAACCCCCGAAGCCAAAGACCTGATCAACAAGATGCTGACCATAAACCCAGCCAAGAGAGTGACCGCCACGGACGCCCTCAAACACCCCTGGATCTGCGTACGTCGCCCGCCGCACGTCCACATCATCAAGTCGGTCTCAGCACATACTAACACTGTACTGATGCGTGTCTCCATAGCAACGCTCCACTGTGGCCTCCATGATGCACAGACAGGAGACCGTGGAGTGCCTCAAGAAGTTCAACGCCAGGAGGAAACTAAAGGTACACACGGTTTTGACCTATATGTACTATATTCTATTGTGTTCGTCGCCAGCCCAATACGTTGACTTTAAAACCTTTTTCTGCACCATTTAATGTCAATTACAAAGCAGTCTCCCTCATTTTAACTGCACAACTGGCAATGTAGTCATCACCAAAGCATTTTTAAATATCTGTTTTACTTTTTAGTGAAATATAGAGGCACACATTTATTTTCATTTAAAACCTTTTCTTATTTTTACTGTATCCATCATACCCCCTTTGCAGTATATTATGAAGACAAAGATAATGCTGCGTGCTGTGTGCACCGTATTTTCTACAATCGTAAACCTGGACGTGGACCAGAGGCTGTTCTTCATTTTGAAGGATTGGTCGTCATCGTTTGAGTTTTACACACACGTTTTAACACAATGTAGTTGTGTTAAATTACTATTTTATTAGATTTATTAGATTTTTTTCTATCTTAAGCTGCCCACACACTACAGGATTTTAAATCATTTGAGATTTTAAATCTGTGCACAGACCACACACACTTAAGGACAGACATGAGGACACACATACACACACATGAGGAGTCCCACCACAGATCATGCCATGAGAGAAAGTGTTTATTGGGCCACGCCTCTTCAGACTAAAAATCGGGCTAAAATCCTGTAGTGTGTGGCCAGCTTTACTCTATCCTTATGCATGCCTTATAGTTCTATCATTTTTATATTATTACAAGTTTATGTTTCATGTTGCACGAGAACACCAAAGGAAATTCCTAGTCTGTGAAACCTTCATTGACAATGGCAATAAATTATATTCTGATTTCTGAAATATAGTAGGTATATCCTTCATTAATTAATGAAGGATAAAAATGACTCTCAACAGATTTTTCACAACCCTGTCCTTCAAAATGACTGAGAAAAATGATCCCTAGCGAAACCACTGCGTGGACCTGAAGCTATAATCAATTAGCCTTAGTAAGATCCTTATTAAGATTGAGTTTGGAACACAACATTTTAAACTTAACTTAACTCTGCCCATTTATTTATTTATTTTTATTGGATAAATCAGGTACAGTGCCCTTACTATCATCACACAAAAATAGGGTGCAAAATCAAAAGATACATTTAAAGAGGGCCTAAACGGACGTGCCAGAGCCTTACTCCACCCACACCAAAAATTTGAAATCTGCCGTGAAAGAGGCGTGTTCGCAAATCCAACTCCAACTGGCTACGGGGGAGGAGCCACAGTGATACCACAGCGTTAGAGAGGATGATGAGACGTGGCAGAGCTGATGACGTAAACTTCTACCGACATCACAACTTCCACCTTATCAGCTAACCCCGAAATTCAAATGGAATAGATACAGTTGATGAGTTCAACCTCTAGAGGGCGTTAGCCACTCTGCTTTCGGCATAAAAGGACACTTTTGAGCAGGTTTGCACTAAAATGTCAAAATATTAACTGGAACATGTAGACAATACTATTAAACACCCATATACACAGTTTATCAGCAAAAAAAAAAGTTGGTTTGGTGTTTAGTTGCTCTTTAAAGGTGCACTATGCAACGTTTTAAGTGAAAAATAAAATTCCTGATATTTGTGCATATTTGACCTTTTAGTGACTCAGTGGCTGTATGTGTGCAGCATGGCACCTTTACTTTCCATCACAGCGGCTTCAATGATGCTCCAGGATCCATTGTTTTTAGGGGTTTTATAGAAACGGACCAGAAACCCTACAAACATTTGATCCTGGATCGTCATAGAGGCCACTATGATGGAAAGTAAAGGTGCCATGCTGCTCCCACACAGCCACTGGGTCACTAAAAGGTCAAATATGCACAAATATCAGGAATTAATTTTTCACTTAAAAAGTTGCATAGTGCTCCTTTAAGTAAAGTAAAAAAAATAAAATAAAGGAACCGTATTCCTTTGGAGAAAAACTGGGGTGAAGTTAGAAGCAGCTTCAAACTTCAAACAAAAGGAATACGGTAGCAGAGGCTAATGCTAACAACATCTTCAGTCTATTACGGAACTGAGGGCACACGCAAAGACCAAGCCGGGTACACATCAACAGGTCTAAGCTCAGGTAAAACATATCTCAGTATGGAAAATAGTGGCCTATTCCTTTTACGGCGCTTTACGTGGCATTATTCATTCATTAGTTCCATACGCGGTAGTGGTAAACAACTAACCTTTACAGTCACTTCAACCTTGAGCGCCTATAATCCATATCCTCTATGTCTATAATGCTTCCAAATCATTCAAAAACTTTAAAAAATCAGTTTGAAAACTCTGGTTAAAGACCTGATTGTGTTATTAGTACATAAGATTAGTATTGCACATAGCATTTCTATTGTACACACCCTCCAATCCCGTCTGTAAATCATTGGAGTTATGATATTCTGAATGATAAAGTTTCTTCATATTCTTGTGTCACAAGGGGGAAAAAAAGCGCAATCTGGCTGTGAAAATGTTATCAACCGGCTGAGTTTTAACCTAATCAACGCTGCAAATGCTAGTGTTTTGATTGCGTTCTTGTGGGCCCCCCCCCCGTCGCTGCCTCTGAACTTATGAAATGTTAAATGCAAGCCGTGAGCGATGACTTCATGGGAGCATGCCTCATACATTTTGGATGAGTTTAAAATAACTTCGGGGTTCGAGGTTACGCTGTGTTTGGGTTTTATAACTAGAAAAGAGCTTCCATTAAAAATCAGAAGGGAAAACCGCTGCTTTAACTACTCCGGACATGATGTTGTGGAGACATTTCTGCGCTGCTTCAAGTCACAGTTTTTTGTACAACGGTTTAGGCTGCCCATTTTTTATGATGTCAAACCAATCACATACGTACAGTATTTTAAAAGATACATT
>OMNZ01096151.1:0-10541 GCA_900303255.1 Lesueurigobius sanzi
CTGTAACAATAAATCATTGAAAAGTTATTGAGGTTTCGATTTAAAATAGTCTAGGCAGAATCCCATTATAATAAATAGGGCACAATTGGGCACATTTTGGCCCAAAAAAATTCAAATTTGTAATTTGTAATTGGAAATTTTGGATCCTATTTATATATTTGGTCATAAAATACAGTTTTCCCAAGAAAAAAAATACACTTTTTAAAAAATAGATTAAAATAAACAAGGATTGTCTCTAAAAGTGGCAAGTCCCCAAAAATGGGGACGCTAGGGCTTAAGAGGTTAATTGATCCTTTATAAGTCCTCAATTTGTTTTATTTTGAAACATTGCAACGATGTAATGAAATAAATGCGCAAAACTTGTGTATATGGAATTTTGTCCTCATGGAAATTGCAATTAGCAAATTAAAATATTGGGCTTATTTCAGTAATACAATGTTTTGTGCAAACAACAAATATCCTGACCTCTACAAACACGTTCTGAAATGTCATTACAAGAACAAGTTTCATCATTTCGGACTCTCGTTCGACAATGCTCCTGCATGTGCTAAACTATTCCCTCTGACCTGAATATTGATTTGAAAACATACATCATAAATATTGTCTGGAACAATTTGTGTTCTATCATCGAACGCGAGTGCCGTAAAAAGAGAAAAGGAATTGAGTCTCGCTGTGACAGACGTATTGAGGTGCTTTGGAAAATGCGAACTACATGTTTCCCATCAGCCGGGGCTTTGTTCTGCGTCAATGCTGCAGCTCTGCAGAAAGCACTTACTTATGCATAGAAAAAACAACTGGTAAGCACTTTGAGGGAAGTCATTTAAAACTGTGAAAACGATTTGAAAGTATTTAGTCAAATAAATAAAAAATGATGAAATAGCAATCCAACATATAAAATAACCCTCTAGATCAGAAGTAGTGGCTCTGCCTTTGCGACACGTAGTACTGCATGTACTGTATACCTATACTTTTTTGTTTGTTTTGTTTAAAGGTGCATTGTGAACCACTTGATATTAGTACGCACTTCAGTGACCGAGCGGCTGTGGGGGGCTCGCCTTTACTCTCCATCACAGCAGCCACTTTCACACACTATTTCTGGTCTTAAGTAAAATTTCGAAAGGTCTGTACATTCAGTTATGATTTCTAACTTGGCCTTGACATCACACACATGCATTTAATGGTTGACAGCAGATGAAAACATCCAGATAGTTCATAAATTGCTATGTGTGATGGCTAATGCTTACAGCTACAGGGAAAATGCATTGATATGGTATACAGTTGTGCTCATAGGTTATACCCTTTTAAATATACTATTTCAATCATTTGACCATTTTTTATTGACTATGAATGTTAACACAAAAATCTTTTTTTCCACTCATGGTTAGTGGTTGTACAAAGCCATTTATTGTCTAAGAACTGAGTTTAGTCTTTTGAAATCATAATGAAACAGAAACTAATCAAATGTCCTTGATATAGCGCTGACCTTCAACGACTGCCAGGAAAATTGTTCAGGAGCAAAAAAAAACTCACTTCAGCTAAAATACACGACTCTCTGACAAAATTGGACAAAAAAAAATGATGTTCGTTGCAAGGTGCACAATATGTAAACTTTTGATCAGGGACATTTGGCTAATTTCTAGTTGAAAAGCGTAAACAAACAGATTTTAACAATACATGTAGGTTCTGCCAGGGTATGGAAACTTTTGAGCACAACTACCTGCAGTATACTGTAGCCGGTATACTGGAGAGCAAGTCTCCTCAACTCTATGCCAGAAACCCTAAAACACATTGATCCTGGAGCCCCATGGAGGCCGCTGTGATGGAACACCCACACAGCCACTGGGTCACTAACAGGTCAAGCATGCACTGATGTTCCACGACGCAGAATCTTTAGCAAAGCAGATTTCAGTCTCTTTTATCTTAGAAAAATCCTTCACGTATGACTTTATTGATTGAGTAATTCACCTGTTACAGCAACTCCAGAACACACAAGTGCAATCAAGACCGACGAAATACACCGAAGAACGAAGTCAGTGTTATATTCCAACACTATTCCCTTAGGTTTAAAGAAGCAAATGTAGTGGCTTTAGGGCTGTCTTAATCATGACCAGCTCTGAGCTCCAATCCCCACAGACAGGAGAGCAGTGGGCGCCACAGATAGAACAAAAGAACAGGACCTATAACTATTTTTAGATCTACTCCAGTGAAGAGTGAAGCAGCTGTAAGTTTGAATTCATGTCCTTTTATACTCCATATAACTGACCTTTTCTTCTTCAAAGGGAGAAAAGGCTGGTAAAACATAGTCATTTACATCTTTATCATTTTTGACAACACTGGGGTGTGTCGCGCTGATCTGTGTTCAGTGGATTTTTGTGAATGTTAGCGTGTAGCTCTGACTGACAGGCCCTGGAGAACAGTGGAGGCTCGTCGCTCCCGTCTTTTCATGGTGTGTTTCAGTTTCATGCAGCTAAAATCTGGAACAGTCCTGAAGATGAGACAGGCCTCAACTCTGACAATGCTTAAATCCAGGCTGAAAACAGTTCTTTTTAGCTGTGCACATGACACCAATAGTATTTTATCTGCTCTCTTGGCTTTTAATGTAAGTAATTAATGATTGTATTTATGTTTTATTGTTTGATTTTATCTGCCTCCAGTTTTATGTAACTGTGAAGCACTTTGAATTATATGACGTGTGCTCTACAAGTAGACTGGCCTTTCCTATTTATGGTTAAAGCTAGGGATGCACTGAGCCAATACTGGTATCGGATATCGGAGCCAATACTGGAAAAAAAACAATATTGGGTATTGATTCCAAATATCCAATACTTTCACCTACTACCTAAAGGGCCTGTCACAATTAGCGCATTGACCACAGCTTAAACACACACAAAGAAAAAGCAACAAATTGCATTATTTTTCTTTGTCATGTCAACATTAGTGCTGGTCCTTTTAGCCAGTTAGCCTTAGGTTGCCCACCTCTGACCGAAATGAATATGGACATGCAGTATGTCATTTGAAAGCTTTTAGAATGTAGAATTTAGTATTTGAAGTCGTTTCACAATACTTATTTTAATCGCTACGCAAAATACTCAAAATACTGCATTTAGCAGCAATTCAACCAGTCGAGGCTGGGACAGAAGCTATGACTTAGTCAGATCTAAACTAGTGAAATAGGTTAATATTAGCCACTAGTCTAGTGGTCTAGTGTTTATATTGTAGTTTTTGAAAGCTACACAATTACTAATATACCAATCACATATTAGCTATGCATTAATGATCAGAACAGGTCATGTTGGAATTTGTTTATGTAAGTTGCTTTCATTCAATGCAAACCAGTTTCTTTACATAAGCAGCAATAATGTCATCTACAAATCTACTTCTGTGAAGTTCTCACGGTTACTATCTTTATTTATTATTATTATTATTATTGTTATTATTACACTTTTTGCACCCCCCTGTGTGATCCTGTCCTAAGAGCTGTTGTGACAAGTAAATTTCTCCATTGTGAGATCAATAAAGAACTATCTTATGTATCTTATCTTATCAGTTGATGTCGGTTGGATACTCAAAGTCCCAAGTATCGGTATCAGAAGCAAAAAAGCAGGCTTGGTGCATCTCTAGTTAAAACACGCTGTTCAAAGGGGGAGAGCGATTGATGAAACCTCTGTCCACAGAACAGCCACAGGCCGCTCAGTGCAATGTGAGAGCCACCTTTGTGAGTGTGAGGTGAAAACTAATTTGGCACGTTCAAAATCGCCTCTAAAAAGCAGCAACTCATTGTCAAAGTTTGTTCATTATCTCAAAGTCACGCCAAGCGAGCGTCCGTTAATCCAGTGCATGTTTGGGATTAGTGTCTATCAACATGGCCCATTTAGATGGAGGAGCGAGTGACGCTGTGACGGCTTAGCGGCTACATCTGACAAGATCTGCCAGAAAATTGGATGACACTGATGTGATATTCACCTGACAATTTTGCTAATCAAGCTGACTGTGCTGCATAAACAGTACAATGTAACGACAAGGAGGTCGTTAAAGCAATGGCGAAACCCTCCAGACTTCAGGAGCGTGAGGTGATTTGCAAGGATTAGAGACAAAAAAAGACGAGAGAAGAAGTTGTCATCGTCAAATTACGTGTGACAGCCAAAGTGGATTATACACATCCTTCATGTGACAAGACGCTGGAAATCGTGAGATCTTTGTGTTGGAACATATTAGGACTCATTAGGTTTAAAATATAACAAGATGAAATAGAAATACAGCAGTGATGCTGCAGTTGGAAATATATCCTATAAAGTTAGGCTCAAAAATACACAACCAATTTTATCCTTGGTAGATTTTGACAAAAAAATCTGACGAAAAGGCATTTTTACCATCTGTTGATGGTAAATGGTTTTTGTCGAATGTTGACAATTATAGTTGTATAAGTTGACAACATAAACAGATCATAACACAGATGCAGACTGCTCTCATTGGCCTTAGTTTTTCACAAATTACTGCTATAACAATATACTCTACAGGGCAAAAATGATTTTATCTAACAAAAAAGTTAGGTAGAGGGCCGTTAAAAGTTCAGCTGTGCTCAAAAGTTTACTTATAGAATATGAATGATAACACAAACTGTGTTTACGCTTTTCAACTAGAAACCAGCCAAATGTCCCTGATTACAAATTGTGCATCTTGAAGCAAACAAAATTTTTCAGAGAGTATTTCAGCTGAAGTGAGTTTTTTTTTTGCTCCTGAACAGCTTTCCTTCCTCATGGTTGGTGGTTGTGCGAAGCCATTTATTGTTTACTCTTTTGAAATCATAATGAAACAGAAACTACTGATCTAACGGTCCCTGATCTAACGTTTACATGACCTTCAACAACTGCCAGGAAAACTGTTCCGGAGCAAAGAAAAGGGGAAGAAGGGAAGGGAATCTTATTTGTATAGCACTTTTCATATGACACAGTCACACCCACAGTGCTTCACACATGAAAGGGAGGGGGGCTCATTCACTCCATGCTGATGGTGGTGAGCTACATTTGTAGCCAGAGTTTCCCCTGGGGCAGACTGACAGAAGTGAGGCTGCTCACATCTGCGCCAACGGTCCCTCTGACCACCACCAACCACTCACACATAGGCATTGGGTGAAGTGTCTTGCCCAATGCTCAAGGACACAACGACAGCCTCCACCTGCAGGAGCCGGGATTCGAACCCCCAACCTTCCGATCATGAGACGACCCGCTCTACCATCTGCGCCAATGTCGAAAAACTCACTTCAGCTGAAATACAGGACTCAAGATGCACAATATGTATTTTGATCAGAGACATTTGGCTAGTTTCTAGACCAAAGTTTATGTATATAGTTCCTTCTTTTAATTTTTATTTAGTCTTTATTTGTCAATTTAAATATCTGGAGTTAGTTTTTTCATTTTAACAACTTTTAACTTCATTTCAGAGTAATTTGAGTCAGCATTTTTTTTTTACATACAGTACATTTGCAATATTTTGAAGCTAAGGCAGTGACTGCATTTCCAAACATGTTCCTCCTTTTGTTTACCTGCTGGACTCGAAGAATAAACTGGTGGAATTGGAGGCCGAGGCTGAGAAAGATAAATCTTTTTTGTAATATTGTTATGGAAATAGGAAAAGACTTAATTGAAAAAAGCTTGTGTTTTGGGTAATTAAGCAGAGCACAGCTGGCAGAGAAGCGCGCTGTGTGCTTTTAGATTTTAGGAATAATTGGTTTTGTTTGTGAAATATGCAAACTATTTTCTGAAACAAAAGTCGTGCAATATCTTTTGGTATTTCAGAGTCAGTAATTTCAAGTAAAACGGACAAAATAATACACAGCAGGCAGTCAACTTACACTAACTGAAAATGTATTCACAAGAGGGAACGGTGAAGATGAGAGGAGATGAAGAGTAGTCAGGGGTGTCAGACTCATTTTGGCTCATGGGCCCAACTTCAGCTACAACAGGGTCACGGGCCACATACTGTTATTGCAAACCGGTAAATACAGTTTACAATGAATGAATAATAATAAGCACTGATAATTTAGCATGTTTGATTAACATTTAAAATACTGCTCAAAAGCCCAGTAAAACCCCTGTAGCCTAATAAAAATAAAAATAAAAATAAAAATAAAAATAAAAATAAAAATAAAAATAAAAATAAAAATAAAAATAAAAATAAAAATAAAAATAAAAATGGCTTGCACTTTACAAGCTTGTGTCACAAGTTTCTGAAAGCGCTGCACTCATTATCCATTCACACTTGGTGGTGGTTAGCTACTGTTATAGCCACAGACGCACTAGCCTGGCATCCTACACTAATCTCCTCTGTTTATTCTAAACTGGAGCCTAGTCTGGAACTGCTCCCACAGGCAAACTGCTGCTTGAGGCAGGTCTAATGGCGCATTCATGTGGACCTCGGGAACTGGGGAAAACGTTTTTCCCAGTTGGAAAATGCACATGAAGGTTCGCACAACTGGGGGAAACAACTGAGGAACTGGGGTCAAAAGAAGCTTCCCGACTTCCGCACCTGACGCGGAAATAAGCTGATTTGTTCATTTATTGTTAAATATGAGCTTTTGGGTTAAACACTGCTACTTTCACAGGTTTACTGTGAGCTACCGTTGTCCTCAGAGTAACATATTTGCAAGAGAAATGTCTGACTATAATGCTAGCAAAAGTGATATTTTATAAAATAAACAATTCAAAGTTTAGCTTTTGAAATGCTAACACAAAAATGTAAATAGTTATTAGGCAAGGCAAATTTACAATTCATACACAAGGCAATTCAAAGTGCTTCACAATTTCATAAAATTACAAGAAAGCACATAAAATCAATCAATAAAACAAATATAACCATTGACTAATTACATTAAAAGTGACATTAAAAGTGAAGAGTGCAGATGAAATACTTTCAGTGACATATGCACAGTTAAAAAGAACCGTTTTCAGCCTAGATTTAAACATTGTCAGAGTTGAGGCCTGTCTCACGTCTTCTGGCAGATTGTTCCAGATTTTTGCTGCATAAAACTGAAACGCAGCCTCACCATGTTTAGTCCTGACTCTATTAGCTATGTTAAACGCTATTTAGTGATAAAAGACAGTTTTTATCAATTGAAATCAAAATCCCCACTTTCCGACATAGAAAGCACATGAACACAAACCAACTCGGAACAACGGACTTCCATCTGGGGAAAACGAGTTCCAACAAGAAAAGCCTACACTGATCCAGGACAGTCTGCTATAAGTGCCAATGAGGAACAGAGCAGCGCTAGTGAGAAACCCCATCAAAAACAGCTCTTACTGTGATTTTAAAGAAATTCCACAAATGAACACAAATGAGAGAGTAGCTGTAAAAGTTTGCCTTGTTGTGGTCACCAATCTTTTGCATAAGTTACTTTCTATTGTCCTATTATGGTGAAATGACGGTGTGCAGAGGGCGTGTTGAGAGGAGGGATCATAGCATGTGCCAATTGTGCTCCAGGTGAGATCGGTGAGGGGAAGATTGCGTGCAGATGTGCGTACTGGAGCATACAGGGCCCAAATAGTTTTCTACATACTGGTGTGGGGAACATCCAGCCGCAGGACCGTATGCCATTTGACCAGGCCCCCAAGGCATTTTTCATATTTAATATACTGTAATTTCTGACCTATAAGCCGCTACTTTTTTCACGGCCTATACAAAGATCTTATGTAATGATTTTGTTGAGCTAACGGCCACTAGGGGTGCTCCAGCAGCACTGTTTGGTGAAATGCTTGGCTGTTACCTGCATGGAATGCCTGGATTGTATCTAGCCTGCCCAAACCAGAGCGCAGCACTGGCCCAAAACTGCAGTGAGTGGTTTTCGTGGTTCAACGCAGTGTCAGGCGAGAGACATATGTAGTGGTTGGCTGTGTTTGTGTGTACGGTGAAGAGAGGACAGAGGAGAGGACCCGTGGGAATAGCTCGGTGGTTATTTATGGAGCGACCCTCGGGAGATGCCAGGGCTGTATGGTAATGCCCTTGGAGTTTCAAATGGTTTTGGACGTGTCCAGGTACAAACAGTGGGCGATCGTTCGTTTGCTTTCTGCCCCTTAGTCTACGTGTTCTCACTGACCTGTCCCTGTTTACGTCCAGGTTAGACTCATCTGTTCAGACTGGCTTTTAACACCGAGGACTAGAAATATACCTCCATTTTGTCTTATAGAAATTTCTGTGTTTTAATTGTTTTATCTTCCTGTGAAGCACTTTGGTCTTCTTTTTGTTGTTGTAAAGTGCTGTATAAATACATTTTGATTGATTTATGTGAAAAAGGTTCCCCACCCTTGGTTTATAACAAAAAGAAAGCAATTTTACATGATACAATCCCTTTAATGCACACAATTGTAATCATGTACATAATTACAATTGGCATCAATTGTAATTATGTACCTGATGATAACAGACTATCTTAACAGAACTATCTTATTTCCCATCATCCTTGTCTATGTCTTGTCACTCCCTCCCTTATAACACAGTCAAGGAGTTCATCCCACTAACTCTGAGTGTATGACTTTTCAAGGTTAGATTTAGGTTTGTTTACAGTCCGTGCTGCCATATCTGTAGTAAAAGCTGCGTCCCCTGAAGTGAAATACCTAGGACTCTATTTCTGTCTGACATTTGTGTTCGTCTCTGCGCAGATACCATCACTGAGTGTAATTAGACTGCCACTTTCATCTCGACGCTTTGAAACATATAGGATTGGTTTGTGACTTTAATCGCTGTAGATACTGTAGATGGCATCAATGGACTGTGGGTACTTGAGGGGAATTTGGATTTTACACATCAAATATGTAATGGGAAATTTGATCATTTGGAGGTTGGTGCTAAAGGCAAGATGTAATAAATATGTTATGTGGTAAATATTTAATAATTTATATTCATTATTGTGTTATTAACGTCATCATGTGATTCCCAAATAAGGATGTTGGAAAAGGCACACTGATGTAGTAAATCGTGTGAGATGCATGCCTACACTTTACTGAGCATGCACCCATCTGCACCAGTACACACAGTATGCTTTTCTGTTTTATCAAGCAGAAAAATATGTATTCATTCAGTTTTCTAAATGTCAAACAAAAATCCATGCCAAATATCCCTGATTGTTTAGTTTTCAAACAAAAAAGAGAGAGCACATAGACTGTATGTGGTCAGAACTTTCACTAACTTTCATAACACATCCCAATTCTTCAGATGAGTTAGGTCAATACATCAGGATGAATGAAAGTGGTGTGTTTACATGAATGTGTCTCGTGTGTCTTCATTAACAGCACTGTCCAAACCAAATAAACAAACAAAATGAGAACGTTTCACAACTTTCAGGGTGCAATATTGTCACAGTAAACAGCAACTACAAGTTACACAAGTTACAGAGCGATAAATATGCTTCATTCACCGCTTCATTCATCTTCTTTCAGTCTGAGCTGGTGCAGTTGTCTGCTCTGAATGTCTTTGTGTTGTTTTTATTTGGACCTCATCGGTAATAGTTTGATGATGAAGGCAAAAATGTGTTTGTGTAAAATAGTGGTTTCACTAGAGTTAATTTCTCTCCATCATTTTGAAGGACAGGGTCTCCAAAAATCTGTCATGGGCGATTTTTAATTATTAGCTTAATTAATTAATCTCTCATTTTTAAGGCATATCATATACCTGTGTATATATATATACTGTACATAATAGACCCTTTCGCTGCTTACATCATCAGTGACATCAGCTGGAGGCAGGAAGTGAGCAAGAGAAATAAGATTATACTAAAACTAGTGATTTATAAGGATAAAACTGCAACTAAAAAATGTGGTCCTGTTGCGGCTTAAGGAGCGAGACCAAGAGGAATGACATTTGAGACGATAAAATAAGGTTTTATCTGATATTTCCAACAACAGTTAGAGTGTCAGCTCATGGCAAAATGGAGTTATTCCCAGATTCTGAAAGTGTAGTCTCCAATCTTTCCAATGATGTGTAAGACATGGAAATCTGATCATATTTGGAGAAGTTGTTGCTTTTAAAGGTAGACCCTTTGGAATAGATAATCCTGAGCTAAGCCCTTTCTTAACTGGCCTTGTTAGACAATGGTCCTCATTTACATCTCATTTCCGTTATCCATTTTGTCATTGGCTGAAGCGACTGTCAATCAAGCAGTTGGTGGTGATGTGCGCGGTGATGTGCGCGGTGATGTGCGCGGCGATGTGCGCGGTGATGTGCGCGGTGATGTGCGCAGTGACGCAGCGCGTTGAAAAAAAAAGAAGTTTGTTTTCGATGCTGAAATGGCGGCGGACAAGCTGAAGTACATTTCTCTCATTCATGATACTTGGCACCACTTTCATATGGACTACCTTTGTGAAAAACACAGCAGGATTCGCTTACAAAGACTCGAAGGCTCCAAAGTAAAAGCAGCTTGTGGCAACGACAGAAAGGGACATATTGGGACTTAAGGGAGAATTCTTCGGATGAAGACAACGCAAAGTAAGCAATTTAAGCTTTTTACTAGAGAATACTCAGAAATGAGATCAGACGTGAATGGCCAGTAT
>OMNZ01096153.1:0-12403 GCA_900303255.1 Lesueurigobius sanzi
ATCTTGTTTAGACTTAGTTTAGTCCTAGTTTAGACCTAAGTGCTGGTTAAGACCTAGTTTAGTGCTGGTTAAGACCTAGTTTAGACCTAGTTTATATCTAGTGTAGTCTTGGTTTAGACCTGGTTTAGACCTGGTTTAGACCTGGTTTAGACCTAGTTTAGTCCTGGTTTAGACCTAGTTTATATCTAGTTTAGTCTTGGTTTAGACCTGGTTTAGACCTGGTTTAGACCTAGTTTAGATCTGGTTAAGACCTAGTTTAGTCCTGGTTTAGGCCGAGTTTAGTCCTGGTTTAGACCTAGTTTAGTCCTGGTTAAGACCTGGTTTAGAACTATAGTTTAGTCCTGATTTAGTCCTAGTTTAGATCTGGTTTAGCCCTGGTTTAGCCCTGGTTTAGCCCTGGTTTAGACCTGGTTTAGACCTGGTTAAATCCTGGTTTGATTGTCATTGCACATTAATCTTATAAAGTACATTTTACAGTGGATACTTTTATACTTTTACTTAAGTAGAAATATAATCTGATACTTTTACTTAAGTAAATTCTTGGTCCTGCATCTGCACTTTTACTTAAGAATATGGAGTACTTCCTCCACGACTGTGTTACAATAATATAATTGTAACAGAATAATGCATTTTGCAGTTTTCATGTTGGTTAAACCGAGGGCTAGGATCAGTCGTATTAGCATCAAATAAAGCAGGTGCGTGTTCTGTTTCCATGTAATCCACAATAATTATCATGTTTTTACACATTGAGGTACGATATTTACATCTCATTAGCATGCTATAAATGGGCTGTAAAGTAAAGTGAAGTATATTATGTTCTAAGGAAGGTTTGGCTTGAGACGATGGGGCTTCTTCTTGGCAATATTTTTAGAGCTGACGGATTGAGATGATTGAAACAAAAAGTTACAAATAGATAAGTAATGGACAAAACAAAAGCAAAGACCAGGAAAGTCTTCATGGAGCAGCCTGCGTCTCAGTCACAGTCGCTCCTCTGTTCTCGGCATCCGTTATTAAAGTCTATAGAAAATCAATGGTGTGAAAGTGTGTCCAGTCACAGGGGACTGAGCCCGTCTCTGGGCCTCAGCTGCATCAGGTCTCACTCTCCCAAACAACACTCAAAGTACTGATAAACAGGACACTTGAAGCATATTATCAAACGACAAACCAAGGATACTAGTTCACAATGTACTTCATAATATATTTCAGCCAAGGTTAAATCCTTTCACAAGCAATAGAAATAATGTAAATCAATTAAATGGTAACATAGTGCCACCTTGTGTGATTATTTTTTGCAGTAGAGCCATTACAACTATTATTTTTTAGTACTTCTTGTTTAAATATTTATTAAAAAATACAGTACATGCAGTGGTACTAATAAAACTAACATTTTTACGCCACATATAACACAATTTCTTTTTCAATTTCCAAATTTTGGGTAACTTCTCTTAACATACAAACTTTCACCTGGAAACAAAGAAATTACCTAATCTTTATAATAAGGAGTGTAATTATTGCACTGATTCAACGTTTCTAGATAGAACTATAATATAATATATAAAATTCCTTATTTTTTAATATGAATACATAAAATGATGAAAACTTACAATACAGCAACAGTTTCAAATTGATATCACTCAATGTAACCCCCCCTATATTCTCCTGCAGTGTCTCGCCTCAAATGCATTTGAAACCAGAAAATTAGCACCATGTTGTTTTGGGCTTTGTGATTTGCATTCCTGCTGTATACAATCAGTTGAATGTGTAGTTACTGGGTGGAAACGGTGACAGCATACATGAACAAAAAGGTAATCACAGTCTGTAGAGCACTCAGCGTTCAGAGTGTCCACTTAAGAGGGTCAAACATCTATAATGCAGAGCTGCGGCCACTCCATTCAACTGCTGCCGGCTATTGTGGACAGCGAGAGGCCACGACCCCAAAACAATGACTCTTTTCAATAATTATTCTCTCTATTGTCATATTTTAAACTATTTCCATGAAAAAAGCCTCGCCGAAAAAAGTTGCTGGCAAGAATTTTCAGAAACCATAAATCAATAGTTCAAATGTATGAGACTTTCTGATACATCCCTTTAAGGTTTTACATGGTTTATATGTATTTACCATCTCAAGACACTGTTGGCTTCAAGTGCAAGTGCTTTTCGGTTCATTTATTCCCACACATAGTGCATTGTGAGTAAACTTTTACATTTCCCATTGGCTGCATAGGCAAATCTTTCTGTTACTGAGTGCGATGCTTCCTGTGGTTAAAGCGATGTGGCCCATGCTGAAGCTGACGGCACATAAACTCTCGACAGGAGCTCTCAGTGCGGAGGAGCGCCAGGCACATATGTCTGTTTGTCATTAATCTGGAGTACTGCTGATTTCACTCAAAACGCTGCTCTCTCCCTCTGAGCCCACTGACTCACAAATATGCATTTCACCAGGGAAAATAACAGTTGGGTTGTTTTTTTACTTTATATACTTTCTAGGAATTATACATATTTATAACTAATCTATTATTGAGCATTTCCACTGCATTATGAGCAAATGTATTCTCATTCTTTCAAGCAAAAGTCACTCACCTCCAATCCTCCAATGCATAGCAGAATAAGTTAAGGTTGTCTCATATCGAAATGTCTAGGCCACGGTTGTGTATTTTTTTGTGTAGCAATCCGTATGTCCAAGACAAAAATGCAATCATGTATCTTGCATGATTGCGCGATACTTGAGGATTGTATGCAGTATTGTTTTCAGTACAGTTTGCATGTTCTCCCCGTGTCTGCTCCGGTTTCCCCTACCAACCAAGTTATTTTCATAGGATGTGAGCAGTTCCCCAGAGGACGATCTTAAGTTCTGCACCTCTTTGGCATTGGGACGGCCAGGAAGCTCTTTCAAGTTCTTCTTAAGTCCCCTTATGAATCATGATAGTGTGAGAGCTCCAACAACCACAGGTTGGCTTTAGCATCATCATCATCTAGACCAGAGGTTCCCACAAGGTAGGGGCCGGGACCCCCAGGAGGGTCTCGGGCCATGACTTGGGGGTCCCCAGCTGAATTAAAGATTAAATAGAACGAAAAATAACACTGTTTTAATTTAATGTTTAGTTCAGGACTTTATATATTTGTGAGTGGGGTCAAATAACATTTTAAAATGTTTTTCCGCATGAAATTATTACACGAAGCAGTTACTTTTTACCGTGGGAGTCCAGAGTCGTTCACATGTTAACTTTGGGGTTTGCGGGGATCCCCTGATCTAGATTAGAGTAATTGTAGATACTAATGGTAATCACAGTAACTGTTGCACTCAAAGTATTGTTAAAATTTGTAATAGTGGTTGTAAATATGTATGCAGCTGATCAATAATTGCAACAGCAGTTGTTATAATGGGGGTCGTGACTAAAAAAGGTATAACTACTGAGTTATACCATACGGCCATAACTCTGGCTCTTACGCTGTAAATGAGGCACAAATAAGATTGTACTTGGCACGTTTTAGACCAGCACAATGTCTTTGGATAGATGACATGCCAAAAGGTCATATCACAATAATCGTACAGTTTATATAACCTTTTAAGATGAAGTTATCTGCCACTTCATGAAGTTCACACTTCTCTGTGATTGGTAAATCTCCCTGTCACTCAGAACGTGACAGAGGCAAAGTGTCTGTATTTGAACACCTGAATCACAACGTGACCATCTCTTCAAACATCAGACCACAACTCAATTCATCAATCATTTGTCATATTACCCAGCTGCATAAGACATCAAGACACCTTTTCATCTACCTTTTCACCAATAAGTAGCAGATGTATAGTAATAAAAGTCTGTTTATACATTACAGCACATTACACCCTCTATTACTCCATCTAAATATTTAAAGCGGTCGATTTTCCGCACTTTTTCCCCCTTGAGGCTACTCACAATCCGAATAATGTCAGAACCTCACATTTTCCTGTAGCACTTCTGAATATATGGGAGCTTTTATCCAAACGGCTGCCTGGCTGTGGGGAGCAGGCAGGAGGAAATCAGGCTCTCTTGTCACAGAGTTGATCAGTGCATTGTGCTCAGTGCCACCGGCTCCATCTCTGCTGCAGGATATTGTGTGTCATTCACAAATCTGCATAACAACGAGCTGCACTCTTACCTCTGTCGGTAAGTGCGCAGAAGATGACGAGAAACGGGGCACAAAAGAGTACACAGTAGTTATTTTTGTTTAAGTACTGCTCAGTGTGTATTGATAGTGAATTAATTGATGTGGTGCTTTGCTTTGTTAGTAATTGTACAATTTTCTTCACTACCAACAAATATCCCATCTCCAAGAGTTCCTATGACTTCCAAAAAACCCTGTATTTTAGACCTACAGAAACATGTTGTATTGGTTTCTTCATATTTCTCTCAAATGTTAATACTTGTGAATAGTTTGTCTGTGTAGGTTCTCAGGCGTAGGCTACAGTTGTCCATCGTAGTCAAAGAGTCTCCAGTCTTCATCTGTACTCGGTAGTTGAAGTGTAGGTCGTTTCGCTCTTTACCCGAAAAGCTTCGTCAGCAAATGAGTAGACTTGACACACTTGTGGGTTTCTTAAGGAGAAACCAGTAGGAGGAGTAGACCTCTGAGTGCCACCTCTCCTGGTTCTAAGGTTGGAAAAACAATTGCTGCTGGTTATCTTCCTATTGACTTACCCTGGGCTAAGTTCTAAGGCTGTTCACACTTGTCTATGGCCCTGCTTTAGCCAAAGCTCCAGCTTCATTAGTATGACATAGGTGTGGTTTCTGTCTAAGGATGTTGTTGTAGACCGGGGCTAAGTTAAACCTAAGGCCTCCATTGCGGTTCATGGATGGATTCTCTTTTTTTTTTTTTTTTAACTCCTCTCTCAAACCATCTATTTTCTTTTGTTAAAATCTTAACTTCACTGTCCTTAAATGAGTGATTTGTGGCTTTGAGATGGAGATGCACAGCCGACTGAGGGCTACTAGAGCTCTCTCTTCAGTGTTGATAAAGCCTCCTATGAAGTAATTGTTTTGTCTCTCCAATGTAATGTTGCAAAGAAGAGGAATGCAAGTAAAGTTAGTTGTAGCCCTAATCTTAAGTACATAATAGTGTTGTAGTCACTAAGTAGTTTTGGTAGTATTCTTTAGTATTGGGCATTATATTTATGTACTATCTATGTGAGTGGAGCAGTGGCACTTACTAAACTTACTTGTTATTCTTTGGCCTATATCAGCGCAGTAGGTGATGTTTTCACACGCTGAGCGCCTGCGTCAGTCGGGACAGCTCTGTGTGACTTCTGCACCGTCACCGAGGCACGCTCCTCACGGCAGACTGTTCAAACTCTGCAGGAGACAACATTTATATGTGGAGGGGCTAAACCCAAAAGTACAGCTCATACCTCTATGCACCATTCAACAGTTCATCAAGTAGACTTTGGCACTAACAGAGGGCGAGAATAGCGGAAAAACATACATTTAATGATCTCAATTTGAAATTTTGTATATTACTGACATAAATATTACTGAGATTAGTATTCCATTAAAAGTTTAAAAGTCAAAATAAGGCATTTTATGAGTAAAAATTACCTGGTTCAACAACCAACTGTTAATAGTGAATAGATCCAGGTTCAAATTTATTTAGCTCCCATATATTCAGAAGTGCTACAGGAAAATGTGAGGTTCTGACATTATTCAGATTGTGAGTAGCCTCAAGGGGGAAAAAGTGCTTTAAATATATAAAATATATAGACTGTATATTTTCAAATTTTGCCTATATTTCTTTATGGTTCACAACTCAATAAATAAAGAGATAGATATTAAACACCCCTCTGACCTTTAACATATTGTGAAGTACAAGACTAGGAAAATGTATTTGGTGTCTGTACGTGATATTAAATTAGAAATTTGCAACAATGTGGGAAAAATGCATTATTAACCCTTTAACCGCCAAGTGTTCTTTAGCCATAGAGAACAACAGATAAATGTTTTACCAGTTCCTCTCACATCTCCAAGTTAGACCTAAACGTTCACCCACTTTATTTCTGATATCCATAGTTATTTTTTTTAAATAATGTGTTGTTTGTTCAGATCACTCTTGACCTAATGGCAGGCGCCAAAGTAACGCAAACAAAATGACATTGGTGCATTTTGGCAACTTTGGCGGTTAAAGGGTTAACCTTTGAATTCACAATTTCCTGTATAATTCAATGGAGAAATATTGAATCAGTGCAATAAATGAACATTTATTAAATTTGTTTCCAGGAGAACGTTAAGGACGCAAACTGGCCCCAAACCTGAACGTTTAAAAAGTCGAGTTTTGCCTGCAGTGTCTTAAAGAAAAGTTCAAGTCATGATTCAATCTAGGTTTGTGGCGAATAGTGTTAATAAATAATAACAGTGTGCTAGTGGTAGCAGCAGCGGCACTCTTTGTAGTAACTCCCACAATAGTTGGCAAAGAACAGCAGCTGTGACTAATGGAGGCCTTTTCACTCAAACACTGTGAACATGAATATTAACCTCATCTACACAGCGTTCTCAGTTATATACTTTTATTGTAGCCTATATTTGAATATTAACACTCCGTATCGATTCATCACTTGAATATTTATCTATTTAATTTAGTATTAATGATGACTTTTATGAGAAAAAATTATATACAGTGTATATATTGTTGTGGCTAAATGTTTACATCCCCTTTTAATGTTTTGGCCATTTTTCACAGAATATGAATGATAACGCAAAAATCTTTTGTTCCACTCATGGTTAGTGGTTGTGCGAAGCCATTTATAGGGCTGGAAAGCGGAAGTGCGAGAATTGGCGAGATTTTGGTCCGCGGATACAAACAAAAACCACACGTGGGTTTGTCCTGTTCTCCCCGTGCTCGGTTGCAGGACTGATATCGTGGACTTAGAAAATTAGCTTTGATGGCTTTTTCAGTGTTATAGTGGACAAATTTCATCTCTGGGACTAAAAAAATGAGTGAATGGTCAAAACTAGTTGTGATCTCGGCCACGTCAAGTTCCAATATGACCAAGAGAAGTCAGATTTGACAATTTGACAGAAGGTTTTTTGACAATAAATGGCTTCACGCAATGACTAACCATGAGTGAAATAAAGGTTTATCATTCAAATGCATTCTGTCAGGGTATGTAAACTTTTGGCCACAACTGTACATTTAAATATTCCTCATAATCAAACATGAATTCTGGATAAAGTACAACTAGTGACAAAATCAAATCAAATCACAATAATAAGCAGATTATATCTTCATAAACAACTCAAATGGACTTTTTTGGGGCAGACATTTTTTGGCATTGGCAAAAAAACTGCAGTCCAATGGAGTTGTTCTGAACTTGTTCACCTGGATGACTGAGAATTTGCACCGTTTTAATAATAAGCAGAGTCACAATATGGCTGCCAGAGCTGGATGTTTGTTTCAGTGACTTACCATGGAACGTCTACACAGCAAAAAGTAAAAAATACTCAAATAATATTTTTGAATAATTTTAACTCACCAAGTTAAAATATCTGCCAATGTATTTTCACACTTAAGATAAGTAAAAGCATACAATTCCAAGTAAATTTAGATGTATTATCTAATTTTAAGCGCAATGTGTGTTCTAATTTCTCATTTAAGTGTAAAAATGCTTGTCTCGTTGTAATTTTACCCACCGGCTCAACTAAAATACTTAATTCAAGAAAATGTTACTTATATTTAGATGACTTTTCAGACCGAATTGTCACAGCGGAGCATTTGAAATAATTTCCTTGAAGGTTGTCCGAATAAAAAAATAATAAATCTATGGATACAGGGACGTGACGCAGAGCCCTATTGTGTCTTATCAGCCACTTCACAGCTTTGAGCCTTGTCTCTCCCAAAAACACGACTGGGGCTGTATTCAAATGGGACCATATTCAAATGAGTTCTACGAGTAAGAAAAGGGTGTTATCTCCGGCCGGCGTTTTCAGATTATTGCTAAAACTAATGAAGAGCACTGTAGATAATAGACTTGCACGGGTTCATAATTGAGAGACGTGCCTAAGGGGCTCATTTAGACTCCACTTATCAAGATATTTCATAATAATAAGACTGTATAAACAATTTAAAGGACGGACAGATTCGATGTGTCTACAGTCAGACAAGTACAGTACATCCATATAGGTTAGATGTGGTCATTGGATAGAGGAATGGGAATATAGTGATGGCACTGTACGGATGTTATGGCAGTACGTTCCATATAACTATCTCAGGAATTCACAGTAACAATGAGGGCTAGGTACAGTTAATTATTATTTTTTATACCAGTACTTTAACAATGCTTGATTTACAATACTGATACCTGAACAATGCTTTTTTCGATACCTATACTAAATTATTGGACATGAAGAATCATTTATTCCATTTATTTGAGCTGAAACAACCAAGTGACTTTCTTTAGTACGGTCTCTGGATCAAAACTTAAAATATTTTTTCGGCACCAGCTTTCTGTAACTTTTTTTCCCAATACCATTAGTACCTAAACACATTTGAGACAATGGGGAAGGCTACAGGGTCCAACAAAGTAAAAACCAGGTGCTCTTCGAAGGTCAAGGAGGTACGCACAGGATCAGAAATAGAAAAACAAGACCCGAGGCACTCTGGCTGAGTATAAAAATAAAAGTCCTTCAATAGAAAAGCAGGGACATGAGCACAGTGGTCTTCTTCAAAGCTTCTTCTACATGCCTTGAAGAAGACCACTGTGTTGGTCGGAACTATTTTTGTACCTAAAAACATTTTTCGGTGCCGTACTGGTACTAGGGCTGCAACTAACGATCATTTTGGTAATCCATTCATCGGCCGACTAATCTAACCTCATGAAGCTAAAGTGACGCTGCTTGAGGGCATTTTGATCGAGTATAGTTACAGATGATGTTTGTAGGATGCTCTTAGTGGTTGGACACAGGTATTGACCATCATTTGAAAGCTAAGAACATTCAGAATTCAGTGACTGACCTGAATCTACTGAAGAGTGCAGAAGACAGTGTGGGGCTTATTCTTTCTCATTGAATAATTGTCTGGAGAACCAAAATAATAAATGTTAAATATTAGATTAGAGAGAGCACACATTTTTAAAGATAGGCTTTTCATCAATAATAATACATTTTTGAATGTAATTCTTGCTCTGTCTGAGTCAACAATGATGATTATTTCAATAATCGCAGAGTTATTTCAGTCCTAAACGGTACGCAGCCCTACTATTGACACGGAAAAGACATAGCCCTCTGTTTTAAGCCACAGGGGAAGGGCGAGGGGTAGGGCTAAGGGGAAGGGGTACAAAAGAGAATTGAGATTGGGCTTAAGCTTAATTGGGCTTAAGCCATAAATTGAGCACACCCAAGACCACAGTACACAGCCCATACGTCGTTATGCGTGAATAGTCATCGGTTGGATAGATCTATTGAAGGCAGATCTTCTGTTCTGTTCTAAAATCAATGACAAGTAGCTCTGAAGTAACCCACATGGACACCTCAACTGCTCAGAGCAAATCGCTCAGAGTAAGACTGTGTTTGACTCTTAAACGGAGGATTAGCAGCTTCTTTTAACTTTTTGTCGTTAACACTGCTTTTCCCTTTTCAACAGATTTACGGTTCAATTTCTTGACTACTCTTCTCCAAACCTGCTTGTCTATAGTGACTTATGATGAAATATGTCTGTTATGTTGATTCATGGGTCACATTACTTTTTTCTCTTATGGATGCCATTACAAATTTTAAAAATGAAACTGATATTTTGAATTGCGGTCCTAATTTTACTTGAGACCCATGGTTTTCTTCCCATAATGACGATCAGAAAAGTGTTTTTCCCTCAACAGAGCCTAACCTTGTCACATCCATAAATAATCCGAATAATATGCTGCTGCTGTTATTATTATTAAATATTTGCGGCAAAATGTCAGCCAATAATTACACTTTACTGCAAAACAATTGGATCAATGTTTTCCAAATGCCACTGCTTACGTTGTTACAAACAGCCTAATAAATATGGTGCTTGATCAGATTGTTGAGGTTTCTGACAGAGACAGATGGCCTATAGTCTGCGACAACAGTCTTCCCATGTGGGGCATCAAAGTACAGGTCCCTAGGAGGGTCAAAAAAGCTCTCAGATCAATACACATTAGGCTGCGCTCCGGTGGATTAGCCGCCACAGTGGAAGCAGAAATGTGCAGTGTGGACATTTAGAACGGGTTGAGTGAGCACAGCCAATACCCAAGGTCTTAATAATGATTATGTCTGGGATAATGTGGTGAAATTTCTATATTGACATGACAGGCCGAGCTGCTGCTCTTTGACAGGTATCGATTGTGAACATACAGAGAAAAACCATCACATGTGTTACCGTCAGATCAGGCTTCCAAGATTATGGAGAGGCAATGATAGACACAAAAACACATGTCAAAGTGTCTTGTTAATAAACAATAGGATAAATAAGGTACCGTATTTTCTGGACTATAGAGGGGAGCAACGAAAAGGTTAACGCCCCCTTTTCAGTGTCCAGAGGCTGTGTCCATTGAGATTAATGGGGAAACATTGACTGAGATCTTCGCATTTACGTGTGAAAAATAACAATTTTAATGCGTTTTGTATATTTGTCTTGAGATTTTTTTGGCTGTAGAAGATTCACATAGAGAACAGTTAATGTTTTAAAGTGGGCTAAAGTTAGCAGAAAGTTAGTATGTTCGGACTTCAATATTAGCCTTCATAGTGTCTTAATTTGATCAAATTGGATCAAATCCAAGATCGAATTCAAATGGCCATATATCTGAGTAATTTTGCAGCTTCTTATGTTTCAATATTGCTTTGTTTTTGACCTATGAACAGCGAAACACTTTATACTGAAGTCGGAGCATGCTAACTTCCTGCTAACTTTAGCCCACTTTAAAACATCAACTGCCCGCTCTGTGAATCTACTACAGCAAAAAAATCTCTTGATTTGCTTATCTCTTATATTAGACAAATATACAAATTGTAAAATTGTAGAAAATACAAAATTTACAAATATATAAATTGTTATTTTTCAAACGTAAATGTGAAGATCTCAGTCGATGTTTCCCCATTCATCTCAATGGATGCAGCCTCTGGTAACACCGAAAAGGGGGTGTTAACCTTTTCGTTGCTCCCGTCTATAAGTCGCAATTTGGCTGGTCCTGCGACTTATACTCAGGTGCGACTTATATATTAATTAATATGTTACGTTAACATGGAGACACCTATTCAGATAGTTGTTTATGTTTCATGTAGCTGTATAACCATCAGTGTGTTACGTTAGCACACCGTACACCTATTCAGCTTGTTGTTCTCTATTCTATTGTTATTATTATAACCTAAAGATGAAATGTTCTTGGTCTCAGATTTTGTCAAATAAATTTCGTCAAAAAAAAAGAAGCGACTTATAGCCCAGTGCGACTTATGTATAAGTTTTTTTCTTCTTCATTGTGCATTTTTTGGCTGGTGCGACTTATACATGTATAGTCCAGAGAATACGGTAATTATGTATAGATTTGAAAGACAATTAAAATAAAAAAAAATCTTTAAAGATATTTGCCATTGACCATCGTATCCAATAAGCAAAACCTTTCTTTTGAACCATTTTATTAATTCATTTTAGAGTTGACTGAACAGCATATTGATTTTACAAAAGGTCAACGTTTTGAGTCGTCTGCAATAATAGACAAAAAAATCATGCACTTAAACTGTCTATTTGTATCATATCCTGCGTTCAAGTCCAAAACAATAAGCATCACCAAAAAAAATCAAACCAGATTCCAGAAACCAGATGAGTCATTTTAACTCATCAACATGCAGCGTTTGCGCACTTTAATGTATGCGATTCCTACTCCATCTTTTACTGTATTAATTCACACTCGAGGCTAACATCTCCACTTTCCCAGCCCTGTCCCCTGTCCACGCCACCCAGCCTGTGCTTAAATGAACACCTCCTTATTGCTGGCCCGTCATGTTGAGTAATGGCCAGGGTGGCAGTTGGAGCACACCTGCAGCCGGGGCACGTGTTACAGACCTGTGTGTCACCGGGCCAAAATAACCACCGCCATATTAGCTACAATTTGTGTTACACGCTGTCAGTGTCCGGCCCTAAAGCCAAATGGTCAAAAATGTCATCGCGACACACACACACTGAAGCCCCCCCCCCATGTATGTATGTTCATGTTGTAATGTATTTTGTATGTTAACCTGTTAAACCCCACAGGACCCACTAACATCTCTCCTTCCCCTCTCTCTCTCTCTCTCTTTCCTACTTCTCTCTCTCTCTCCTTCCCCTCTCTCTCTCCTTCCTCTCACCCTCTTTCCTTCTTCTCAATCTCTCCTTCCCCTCTCTCTGTCTCTTTTCTTCCCCAGGACCCAAATTGGGCCTGTTGGGGTTT
>OMNZ01096155.1:0-10912 GCA_900303255.1 Lesueurigobius sanzi
ACCACATTCACTCACCCAGACATCATTCATCCTGGCCTATTGTACATGTTTTTGGTGGTAGGGGAAACCGGAGCACCTGGAGGAAACCTACGCAGACACGAGGAGAACATGCAAACTCCACACAGAAAGGCCCCGTACTCCTGGCCCGGGATCGAACCCAGGACCTTCTAGCTGTGAAGCGCAAGCGCTAACCACTGCTAATTAAGGCTTTTTAGATAATGTAATTGGAGAATTGTAGTGTGGGAGGACTGAGGAGTGCCTTGGTTCTTTGTTTTTCTCTTTTGTTTTTCTCATAAACTGTTTTGTGAAATTTGTTTTTCAGGAAAATGTGTCAAAACAAGACAAAAAAAACACTAAATCAGCACCAAAACAAAGCTAAAATGAGGTCAATTATGACTAAAACTGAACTATTGCGTGTTTGTAAGTTCCATGCATTTTTGTTGAAAAACAAACGTGTTCGATCACAGGAAGACTAATTTGTGATATATTACGGCTACTTGCTATACGGGATGGGATATTGCATGACCTAATATTACGATACAAAGTGTAGCCCTGGTTGATTGATTGGCTGCAGGTTGGACCGTCACCCTGGGGCCAGAAACAGGACATGCACAGAATGACAGGCATGGGAGACACCAAAGGGACACCTGCTTCACTCATTCCACAACGAATGCCCACAGCTAATAGGCCTGGCTTCATGTGACAGCGTGACTGTTTGAAAAGAACCAAATTTGAGAGCCTGAGAAGTGTTAAAACAGCGCCACAGTCTGGAATAAGTAATGATGCTTTGATCTCAGATGAAGGGCAGGGGCCAGTGCAGCTCGATGAGAGAGAAACAGAATCTGATCATTGTTCAGGTTGTGACTGGAAACAAAAACCTGCCGTAGTACTCTGAAAGTCCTTTCTCCTGACCTACATCATGCACATGTTTTTGAATATTGCCACCACTTTTGAATACCTTTAGAAAATAATGTGATTTAGTTCATATATGTGCTGACAGGGAAGATGCAGAACTTGAGACCATTTTAGTTTCAAGTGGATTGTCCCAGATGAGACAGAGATATAAAACCAAGGCAAAAAGTCGTGCATTTTGACGGAAAATATCGATACCTAGACACGTATCAGTATAATTAAAACAGATACAGTGTTGATGTCGTGGCTCTTAGTATCATTCTTCCCCCCAGGTGTTAGACGTCAGCAAGACTGGGGAAAACACCATGGAAAAATGTTAAAGATTTTGTATTGTGAACCTTGAGATCAGCTACACTGTGTCCGACCAATTATTCTGAACACTTTATGTTGCAAGCATTTAACCAAAATGTACTTTATGTTCTTTATTCTTCAATAAATTTAAGATAACACCCTGAGTTCAGTTTTTTGAATAAGTGGATATGTTCACGATTAACTAATGAGCATTAGGTCCATGTTTTGTTATTGAATCATATCAAACAGTGTCAAATTGTATTGAGAGGCTCTGAATCGAGGTACGTATCGTATCGTGACCTGTGTATCGAGGTATGTATCGTATCACCAGGTTCTCAAAGGTACACAGTAACTTCCTGTCAGCACCACCCTGTGCTTTTTAGAATGTTGTGATGTCGCATGACTTGACTTTTATCTAAATATTTTTAAATTCTTAAAGGGGGGCATGAAATAGTTACAGTATGTGCACACAGGAAGTGTAGTTGTAACAATCCATGCACAAACTTTCATAACACACTGGTTTTAACAGTCATCACAGTGATTTTACAGTTTACAGCACGTTTCACAACATACAGGAAGTAATGCTGTGACGGTAATGCGAACAATACCTAGCCTGCTACTTTACGATCAACAAAAATCCTTTATATCTAGATGCACAACTCACAAAGGTCTTTTTTCCCCACAAATGATCTGCTTTTACAAGGTATTGAAGAATATTGAAGAGGTTTCATCCCACTACTAGAGCAAAAACAGGTGCAGGACCTTTAACATGTCCTTCAAACTATACCCTTCTCACTTTTACAGCAACAAAAGTCACCAAAACTCACTATTTATGAATATGTGCCACACCTTATTTGAAAACTATGGGGCTGGGATTTTTGTGTTGTTTTTTTGAGCAGAGATTCCCAGGGTTCAAACATATGAACAGGCCTTATTCTGTTTTCTGATTGGATTGCCGGCTCAAAAAAATCCTGAAAGTTACTTGTAGAATTGTGAATCCATAAATAGAATTGTCAACTGTGAAATCTGCATCAAAATTGTTTTCAATACAAAATCATATTGGATTTGAACACTTTTTATATACAGTTCTCAAACGTAAACTGATGCATTTCATAGAATATAAATGAGAACACAAAAACATTTATTCCACTCATGGTTAGTGGTTGTGTGAAGCCATTAATCATTAAAAAACCTGTTTATGGCTTTCAACTAGAGAATCTAGCCAAATGTCCCTGATCAAAGGTTAACATATTGTGCATCTTGAAACAAACATCATTTGTCCAATTTTGACAGAGAGTCCTGTATTTCAGCTGAAGTGAGTTTTTCTTTGCTCCTGAACAATTTTCCTGGCAGTTGTTGAAGGTCATGTAAACGTTAGATCAGGGACATTTGAGTAGTTTCTGTTTCATTATGATTTCAAAAGAGTAAACTCAGTTCTTTGGCAATAAATGGCTTCACACAACCACGAACCATGATTTTTGTGTTGCAAAATGGCTGAAATATTAAAAGGGTATGTAAACTTTTGAGTACAACTGTATATCTAGGAGCATAGATAGGTTATGTTCATGGGGGAGCAAAAAAAAAAATCTATTATGGAGCTTTGGTGTGACAACAAGCTTGTCCCACTCTGTGCACAATTATGTAGCCAAGTCACTAAACGTATTATGCAGTCACACACTCCTGCCTTCTTTAAATCCCACTCAACTAGAGAGAATGCCGTTCATACGTATGTGCCTCGGAGCATGTGACCAAGTGTCAGTGTGGCCTTGGCTCCAGAGAGACCTTGTCCCACAGAGAGAATCCCAAAAATGGAGCTGCCAAGACACCGTGATCCAGTGTCCAGGGGTCCAAGCAGGGTCCAGGGCAGGGCAGGCTGTGAGCTGTGACAGATTCTTTTGCATTTTAATACCACAGAAAGGGCACAGAGAGAACAAGCTGTTGGTGTCGCCGCACCCTCAGCCAGTACATCCAGCACTGGAAATTTGAAGTTCAGAAAAATACATTGTGTAAATTGACAGTGGGTGGGGTTAGAATTCTTATGCTTCCATGAAAATGAACAATATTTTTAATTTATTTCCAAAAGTTTGTACGCTTCTATATGTAATGCATCATTGTTGGCTAATCAGCATAGGCTTTTACCAATAGAAAAGCTGGTATTAGATTTCACCCTGTGTAATAAAACAGTAATAATTAAAAGAGGCCCAGGCGTCACCAAAAACAGAACCCGGCAGTCATTTGTCCCACAAGTGATTCAGCTGTTAAAGAAACTTAAATAATGTTTTTATAAGACATTTTATCTTAGACTATCTGCACAGCTGGTCTGGGCAGATGGTTTAAATAATTTGGTCTGCCTTTTTTAGACCTTTTTAATCTTGTTTATATACAGTATTCATGGGATCAGAGTATGGACTTGTGTGTAGTATGTTGGTCTATTACTCACTACATACATATTTCCTCACGGGGACAATAAATTATCTACTACTACTACTACTACTGCATTATGATCCACAACTCTATCATCAACTATTGTCTCAAAACTCCAATACAAATCAATATCACTGAGGGCCATCTGAGATTTACACAAGTTCAGCTTTAGTCATTATTTTCCAAATTTAGCTACATTTTGGCCATGTTTTGTCTTGATTTTATATTTTTTTTATTAAGTCTTGTTTTGACAAAGTTTGATGGTGAAATGAGGAATTTTTTTCAATTATATTGAAGTTGCAATATTCAAGACAGCTAATAATTAAGTGTTACTTTGTACATCCCACTCCCTTTCGAGCAAATAAAGTATATGATGATCAAGTGTTGCTTCATCCCACTCCCTTTCGAGCAAATATGGATTACATACCCATTGTATTTGTGTTACATGTGATGCCTGATGTACATATGAAAAATGTAAGTAACTCACATGGATGTTTTATGTTTGTTGTTTAATTTTCGCTTGAATAAATGAATAAATATGGCCAATGTTAACTGTTGAATATTGTGTTTTTTTTTTCTTACTATATACTTCTATGAGGTGAAACTAGGGCTGCAACAACTAATCGGTTATTGAAATAGTTGTCAAATATTTTGGTAATCAATTAATCGTTTCTGGGATACATAGACTCACGCAGAGTAAGAATTACATCAAAATTTTGTATTTTTTTGTGGAAAAAACAAAGTCTCTAAAGGCATTGGTTATAGACTTTTTTTTTTTTCAAATATTTTAGCTCTGATTGTTCCAAATATGAGAAAAAGGACTCGTGCGGTCTCACTTTCACAATCCCAGATTGAATTTTAGAGGTTCTTAGCTTTCAAATAAGGAATGACATGCAAAACTTGTACAAAGAGCATCCTACAGACATTACCTTTAAGTTCACAACACGTCCTCAAACACTTTAGCTGACCGATTAATCGTAAAAATAATCAACTGATTAACCGATTACCTAAATAATCGTTAGTGACAGCCCAAGGTGAAACCCGTCATAATGTCATAATGTTGTAATAGTAACCTACAGTAGCCTATTACATCTGAGGAAAAGAGGTAATAAAAAATAAACTAATATAATGAAAGTAACCGCACCCACCTTTAGGTCCTTTAGCCAAGTTGACTTCTGAAAGCAAAAGTAGCCTTCTGTGTGATAATGAGAAGCAGCCTCCAGCGGGACTGGGCACTACCCTCTGGCAGTGCGCGCAGAGTGTGGGCAGAGAGTGGACAAAGTGTGGTCCATGCGGTGATCACGCCTCAGGGGCCCGGGGAGCCCCCCTTGGCCCCACTATAAAGTCACTTCTGTCACAGTGAGTCAGCACAAGTGTTCCTCCTACAGCAGCCGGCACTTTCTCGTCCGCCCAGACAGAAAACTCCCATAACTGCTCCCTCATACAAACAGTCTTCCGATGATGGATGGGTAAAAGGAAAGTGCTGGTTTAATCTTGATTTAGCTTTATGCTATCCCCACGTATCCCTCCTGTTATGGTCTTGGTTTAGCCGTGGTTGACTCCTCGCATCCACGCCTTACCAATTAAAACTCAGGCTTGTTGAGGTGTTATGAACTGAAGAATTGCCATACAAAAGGTTTATTACACCTGCCACAGATAGAATAACGGGGAATAACCATCATAAACACAGCTAATTGGGCCAGTTCTCTGTTTTAAAATATATAATGTACTGGAGAAATGTCTCGAGTCCTAATATGCCCTTTTCAACCAACAGCTGAGGAGCGCCGCATTCTTAAGCACGGCAATGGCTTTAGCCCGAAGACCACTGCTGCTATTCCTGTTCCGACACATTGCAGCAAATATCAGTCACCTAGATAATAAAGTAAACACTCACGGGATCTGTCTTTATACGTAGCAGGCAACGAGAGGGATGCGCAAAGGAAGGGCATCCGCGTTTTCCTCCGTTTGACAGCCCCGACCATCGCCTCCACAACAACCCGGAAAACTAGACCGCTGTGATGGACGTGCGGCAGGGCCAATAGGACGGGGATGTCGCCCCGCGCGAACCAATCAGATGTAAGGTAAGGCGGGGCTTGGTGGTGACGTAGGAGCCGAGGGGATTGTAGACGGAGTCGCTAAATTCTAGGCATTTCGTCCGGCTGAGAAGTAACGTTAATTTATTGACTTATTTAACATGAACATTATTGATTATGATTATAGTTATTAACAATAATAATCGTAAGAATAACAATTACCAAAATGTTACTTTTACTTTAGTGGAAGTAATAGTTTTTTCTGAATAAAATTAGATTAAAACGAATTAAATATATTATTTATTATTATATATATTATTAAATTACTAAAACTGTTCTTATTGACCAAAATAATCACTAAATGTCCAGATATTGTCAACTAATAAAAACTAAATGAAAAGATAGGACTAAAAATGTAAAAACTTACAGTAAGATTCTCATATTTAAACTCATTGCCCCAGCCAGGAACAGACTTGGAACTTGATTATATTAAATTTAATCATAAATGTAGTTGACCAAATTCATTTTACGTTTAATTCAAAGCCAATTCAATTTACACAAAACCACATGAAGCGAAATTGAAATGTCAAAATACAATTTTACTTTTATAATAAAGCAGGCCCTGCAACAAACTGAAAGGATGGAGGATAGATCCTTTTGATAAGGCGCCCTCTAGTGACATTTCTTCACAGGCTTAATGAGTATAATTAAAAAGGCTTTATGTAAAGTGAGGCATAGCAAACAAAGGTCCTTTTTCTCAACCAAAATTTGCTTTGAAAGACAAAGCAAATTTCTTTCCACTACTAGACTAATGATCAGAAAATCAGGACTTTGTCCTATAATCCAGCTCCTCACGATACCAGTCTGAAGAGGCCGCACAAGAACTCAAGTGGGTAGATTAGCAACAATGTTGTTTTAAATTTTCCTCAAGTAGAAGTTAATAAATTAGCAAACATAGCACCCACCTCTGAAAAAAAAAAGAGACGCACATACTTTAGAGGTGAACAAAAAGCAAAAATGCACAATTCTCTTCAAGTCATCTAAAATCAGTCAACATTCAAAGGCTTCAACCAAAAATACGACCACAAAATTCAGACTGCATACCAATAGTTTTTTCAGTGTGCAAAGGAAAGACTCAGACACTGCAGATTTGAAGAATTAATTTAACACCTTTATTTGGGCTCCCAATACACAAATCAACACAGTCTGCTGCAGAGGTCAAGATACACTGAATGGAAAACTTGACTAGTCTTCGTATTTACATCTTCATATTTTGGAGATCATACGTAACATTTATCATACTGAGTAGCAATTGACACGATACAATTATTACAAGGCCATTATTATCTGCGATTTCAGCCAAGATTGTGTTTCATCAGTAGCGCTAAAGTCTGCAGCCTTTGGAAATAACAACACTAGCTCATATTTGTATTGCTTATCCATGTAACTCAATGATTTAGACCGAGCCGACTGATTTTTCTTTTTTTTCCTTAAGGCAGGCACTAAAACAAGCACTGCCCGCGATGATGAGGGTATAACCAACCCAAAAGGAGGAGGAAGATTCTTCTTACTTATCAAAAAAGTTCAAGACCTGAGATTTTTAGTGGAACAAACTCTTCAACGTACAAAAACATACACCGACTTCGTCTTGTAAACTGTCACGGTTGCTGAGATACTCTAGCTATGACGTCCTTTCCCAAACATGCACAGTAAAATCATCTTCAAAATGTTTCAAAATCGCCAATTTACGCATTCAATACCAAATGCAACAGGTAATTTTTTTTTGTGCGTTTCGTGTTCGCAAGCTAGTAGTAGTAGTACACAGCTCTATATGCATATACATTATCGACAGCTTACGACAAAAACCGCCTTCGAGATCAGTGACGCAAAATTCAAGATAACTTAAGACAAATAAAATCTTTTTTTTCCTTTCCGAGCGCTATAAATCAATGATAATACCTTAAAATCTCATCAACACTGTGGTACTTTCAGTTACAAGTTCATCCCTTGGGCACTTAGTAGCGAGTCCAGCATATCGAAAGTGTTCTTGTAGTCAGTGTGTTGACCGTTGACCGCCAGGAGCCCGTTGGTCCCGTCGTGTCCGTGGTTCGCGTCCGAATAGTGAGAGTTCAGCGAGGCCTTGGAGCTCCGGCCGCTTTTCGACGCGTGGTGGTGGTGGTGGTGGTTGTTGCTGTTGCTGTTGTTGTGGTGGTTCCCGGCGTCCGCGTGCGTCCTCTTGCGGGACGGCGCGGCGCTGGCGTCCCCCGCCGCGGCCCGCAGCGCTAAACTGTCCATCGCGCCCCTGCCGTTCACCGCGTACTGGTGCGAGTGTTTCGAGTGCCGGTGGTGGTCTTTGTGCTTGTCCTTGGCGTCGGACGAAACCTTAATCCGCATTTTGAGTTCGTCGCTGGTCGCCGAGCCGTTCTCCGCCAAGCTGTGTGACGTTTTGGGCTTCTTGGAGCTCGACTTCTCCCTCCTGCCTTCCCCCGGTTGACCGCTGGGGTGCGCCTGCGAGCGTTTCTTGTGGTGGTGGTTGTGGTGGGACGGGGCGATGGGGGAGAGGGCGGGGTACATTTCAGTCTCGGTTTTTACGCCGTTCTGCAAAGCCAGCTCCGGCGCGTGTTTCTCCCGGTACTTGTCCAGCGTCAGCACCTTTTGCGGCCGGGGGAAAGTCGTTCCGTTCACACCGATCTGTTGGTGTTTGGAGGATTTCGGCGGCTCCTGTTTTATCAGCGTGAAGTCCGGTTGGAGCGGCTGAGCGAAAGGGTCATATCCACAAGCCTTTGCAGCAGCATCCATGGGTTGGTAGGAGGCGTATGGGGCAGTTAAGGAGCTGAGCGAGGGCATTTCGGAGGAGTCTGAGGAGGGGAAGAAGGAACTGGACAGGCCGTTTAAAGACGATGTCCCCTGGAAGGCACTCTCCACCGACGCTCCCTCAGTCTTTGGCTTCTTAGAGTTTTGAAAGGCCTGAAACATAAGGAAGGCGAGTTAGACACACAATGACGGGGGGAGAGGGCATGCAGATTATGTCACAGCATGGCAACAGAAGCCGAATTCAGTGTTTCCCCCTAGATCTTCGATCCGGCCCACAAAACATGACCCAATATGCACTTGCTAAAAACAGGTGAACAGCATCAAAGTTTTCACTGACAAAGAAAAGTAATGCATAACTGCTGGCTTTTTGTTGCTTTTGCTTTGACAAAGCAAATTGTTTAAGGTCTATTTGAAAATTGTACTTGTTTGAAAAGCCCCAAACAGCAACCGTCCGGCTAGGGCTGGGCAATAGCTTATGGTACACCGTTACACCGGATTTTTGGATACCGTTGTCAATGTCTAATACTGTGGTAGACTCCATACAACTTGCATGTGACTGCAGCCAATTTTACAGAGGCAGAGAAGAGGGAATGCTTTCATGTAAAGGGAGCCTTTTACTGTGATTGCCGATCCCGGGACACATGCTTTTTTATATTTAACAGTGGCAAAAAGAAAGTCGGAGAGAGATAATGAGACAAACGAAGTCTCACGAAAGAAAAGACGAGGAAATATGACGAAGCGTACTGCTGTAAATATACCCGTCAAACTTCCTTCAAATCAACCCCAGCATGTTTGACCTCAATAGACGCAACTTCTCAAATAAAATGAGCACAGTCCAAGCAAACTATCCACCCCAAAAGCAATAATACATAATTCGCCATATTTTTGTGATTTAAAATATAGTTTTTCTTACCCTTAGATACTATCCGCTCCACAGGATTTAGCCTCGCTTTCCTACACTAATTTGTCCAAAATATTTTCCATAAAGTAAAATCGTGTGGAGGAGTGGGCCATCATCAGCGTCGACATTGTCTAGTTTAAGTTTTTGCTTAGTTGCCTTTTCAAAAAGTCCAGTGATATCAGCACAACCTGCGGCATCTTTTTTTTATGTATTCCCTTGGCATTTTGAGTCGGGCGCAGCCAGCACATGTTGCTATGGTTTTGCTGCTGGACACGTACCTGCCTTAGCCAGCATAACAGCATTACCACACGTCTAAATTGGCCTTGCGATCCCCCAGGAAGCACTGGAGGAGGTGTGTGTGGATCAGGAAGTCTGGGCATTGTTGTTGTACTATTATTACTATTACCTGTTGTTTTGCTTCTTTGATGACACTTTTCCTGACTTTGTGCGGTGTGATACTGTCCTAAGAGCTGTTGTGACAAGTAAATTTCTCCATTGTGAGATCAATAAAAAACTATCTTATCTTATCTTATCTTCTGCTCAAACTGTTGCCTCCGCAACCCAGACCCGGATAAAGCGGAAGAAAATGGATGGATGGAGTCTAATTTACTAATGGGAAACATTGCTTAATTGTTCCTTATCATTGTTATTTCCTAGAGTTACTAAAGAGTCATCAAAGCACAAGTAGCCATCTTGGATTCCATAATGGTTAAAAAAAAGTAGATTCCAACAAAGTGTATTTTTGTTTATAGCTAAAATGAAGCGTATTGTTCTGTTCCATGACTTACCCTCCAGTTTCGTATCCTTTTCAGTTTACTAGGGGTCCTCTCCAGGATTTGAAGGAATTCATGTGTGAGGTCTAAAACAAAGGCAAAAATTATTGAATGTCCAGACAAACGCTCATCACAAAAACAGCTCTGTTCATAAAAATATATTCTCCAGCACCATATTCACAACAACCATCCAGACTTCATCGTACTCTGTAGTTGAAGTGTAGAACGTTTCAATCTTAATCCAAAGATCTTCCTCCTTTACTCGCTGTGGAAGCTCTTTGGACTAAGATCGAAACGTGACGTCCTACACTTCACCTACAGAGTACAGATGAAGACTGAAGAATCACGAGCTCAAAGCAGAGAAGACTGTGCCATTCCTTTCAGGAAAACATCTTTTGGTCAGTTGAGCTTCTCAGTGAGGGCAGTTCACACCTGGAACACTGTTCCACCAAACATCAGGAACATCACAACACTGAGAACTTTCACTGGATCAGTCAAACTCTGGCTTCTGGAAAATCAATCCTGCAGTCACAGCGTGGACATGTAGTTTATAATGCTAATAACTAACATTCTGTGCTGTGTGTGTTTGTGTTGTCTGCTTATGTTGTCTGTTTACAGTTGTGTTCATTCTACTGTTTTACATTAGGGCTGTCACTAACGATTATTTAGGTAATTGATTAATCGGCCGATTATTTTTACGATTAATCGATCGGTTGGCGCAAAAAGGTGCATGGAAAGTGTAATTGTTAAAAGCTTTTTGCACA
>OMNZ01096172.1:0-13463 GCA_900303255.1 Lesueurigobius sanzi
ACATCGTGAAGCTCAAAGCATTAATCAAAGCAAAAATACAGTTATTTTTGAAGAATCTATTTTAACCTTTTTTGTTTAAAACCTTCAACCACAACATTGGACTTGTTTGTTTCAAGATGCACATAATGTAAACTTCTGATCAGGGACATTTGGCTAGTTTCTAGTTGAAAAGAGTAAACAAACAGGTTTTTTGACAATAGTTGGCTTCCTGTAACCACTAACCATGAGGGAAATAAAGGCTTTTGTGTTATCACGTAAGTTTACTTTTGGCCACAACTGTAACTCTGTGTTCATTCATATTTTAATGCCTTCATTGAGAATCTACCATGTCTTGAAAGTCTTGAAATGTACATGAAAAAGTGACCCCAAACTTTTGAACAGTAGTGTATTTTGACTTATATTTTAGTTGACAAATTACCACTGCTTGCTTTACTAACTTTGGCCGACGAGTGAACCCAGCTGATCTGATAAATGTCACAGCCTGATTAACTTTAGTCCTGAATCCTTTAATGAAATATCCCCCTGTGGTTGTGGTAGAAACAGTTGAAGGAGCGTTGTTTTTCGTGCATTGGATTACTACTGAGGTCTAAGAATAGAGGCTCCCCGTGGTTCAAACATACACAGTCACTGAGCCCAACGAAAGCCCAGACCTGCACCTGTCTCAACACAACCCACCTGCAGCCACGCAAGACTGGGAAAATACTACTACTTCTGAGAGACTACTGTATGTCCGCTGAGTGGTTACTAAAAGGAAAGGTCTTCTGTTCCACTTCATAAATGGTGGGTCAAACTCAGGTCATTAAGGTTGGCAGGTTTTTTTAAATATTATTTTGGATTGTCATGATACTGAATTGTTGTGATTGTCCAAAAAGGTTAATTTGGTCTACTAGCGGTAAACTGTTTAAGTTTTTTTTTTCGAGCAGACCAGCTTAGACCTAAACTGGCCTGATTGAAAAGAAAGTACTTACAGTAAATAATTATTGTGATTTTACAAGAATTTCTCAAAATCCTCACAGTACTGTCTAAATGTTCATGAAAAAGAAACAAGACATATACAGTATGAACATTTAATGGTTGTTGCCCATATCATATTTTGTCTTTATGCTTTTAAGTTAAAAAAAAAAAAAAATCATAAAATTATGACTTTTAAATAGGCAATTAAATATTATTATTAGCCGTACCTAATGAAAGCAAATTGGGGTGAATGGATGCATAAAAAATATTTTCTAATAAGACATTCGTCCGATATATTTTCAGATAAACCAACTCATAGAGCTATCCAAAATTACAGCAGACCATTCCCTGTTCCTGAACTTAATTTTTGTCACATATCATGTTTTCAAAGCAGACTGTCCCTCCCCTTATCTAGCAAAACTGACCCCTGATTGGCTGGTTGTAACATTGGTCCTGGGCAAACAACTTTGACATTGGTCCTGGACTCTTAATTACTTGGTGATATCAGATCGCCCAACACGCGCGAGGACCCTTGTGTGCGCTCCCAAAATGTGCCAGAAATAATACAAACTATTAAATTAACTTAGCAGTCACAGCGATATACGTAAATGCTCATGTTATCATCACTATGCCCTCAATCTACACACACATCACATGAACAATACAGAGAAAAGTGACACACACTGCGGACTAAACTTCACACACCCACTGTAGCGAGGTGAGGGGCGCAGTGTCATCAGCTGGACTCTGCAGACAAACAGCTGACCACGGCTCAGCTTTAGAGTTGTCTGGGAGTGAAATGTGGCGAGGTCTGTGCGAGAATAATACATAGGTGCTTCTAATCGAGCCGCCTGGTGATAGTACACTTTATCAAGGATTTAAAGATAAAATACAAAACGTGCAGCCCTAATTTTCTCTGTAATAGCTATATATCTGGATTATCGTTGATTGATTCCTGAGAGATATATCGATAATCGCAGTATCGTCATATCATGAGATAATCGTTATCATGAGCCTCATATCGCGTATCGTATCGTGAGGTACCCTGAGATTCCCACCCCTACTGGTGAGTGCGATCATAACACCGGTTCATCTTGACATCCCCAATGTCCACCCTCTGAGCAGATAATCCCAAACTATTTTACTTGGAGGTCTGAGAAAATTCAAGTTGAATACGCTCCAAGCACCGTGATACATCAATCTGCAATAAAAACACACTGGTCGCGCAGTAGTCGGGGCACTTTCCCTCTTTTGGGCATTTTAATCCGTGTTTTTAAAGCTTCAGATCTTAAAAGCATTTCCTCCTTTGGCCTGAGATCAATTGGGCATGAGCAGGAGTTTAAAGATGATTAGTTTGGCGCAGAACTAAAACAGAGGCAGACAGTGGAAAAAGCTAACCCCGCATAAATTCCCTGGTACATGCTTTGATGCTAAAACTATATTATGTACCAACATCACCAACTACTAACATCGTGAAAATAACTATCTCGGCTTAATTTTAAATCCAAAACACAGAAAGTGGCGTCTTATTTGCTTTGGGATGATCCAGCAGTTTTTGTAAGCTAAAGTACATCATGTTGGGCTGACTTTTCCAAACTGTAGATGAATGTAATTGTATTTGGGTCGGTTGAAGGTAGCTCCAGAGACAAGGAGTTGAGAGCCACTGGTCTAACATACATGTTGTATAGGCACTACATAAACATGATCCTCCTGAATCTTATCTTCACCCCCTCTCCCTGTTCGTGACTATTTACAGATTCAGGAAATCTCCAGCCGAGCGCTTCGTCGTCACCTTTGAACTCTCAAGTGTTGTGAAGTGATGCAATGCTAGAGGTTCACCCAGAGTGCCACCAAACCATTATTCCACTTAAGTTAATTCCGGTTAGGCCAGAGAACAATATCTCAATAAACGACACAATACAATGTTCTCGAAGTGATGCATTACGGCCTTTCCTGAATGGATGTTTTTCACTTCCACGTTGAGTATTTGGAAGAAAAAAATAGTAATAAAAATGACTAAATTGTGCTTGTAATGCGTGTTGTAGCTTGTACCTCCTTCTGTTGCCTCTCCAGCTCCTTCATGCGGATCTCCCTCGCCTCTGCTCGCGCCGCTCTCTTCGCTGCCAACCGGGCCTCGGCCTAGATACACAAAACCAATGAAGAAGTCAGTGAGGAAATAACAAACGAGAACTGATTTAGAAAGATTCCAATATAAATAAGTAGCTTATAATCTACGAACAACTGATGAAGCGTGAGAACAGTGGCTACTTCCTTAAATTTTGTTAGAGGAATTAATTAAATTGTAATGTTTGTTGTGGGATGCATGTGACCACAGACATTTCATGACATTTTTCACATTGATTCCTTTTCTTATTCACTCCCCACATAGCCACATATAAAGAGATATTTAACCACATATAAAGAGATATTTAACCACATATAAAGAGATATTTAGCCACATATAAAGAGATATGGGTATTGCCAATAGACCCAAAAGGATCATTCAGTTAATTGTTCCTCTTGTAGTTTGGAAGATCTGCAAATTTACAATCAAGTATATCTCCACTATCAAGAAATCAACAAAGAGCTACAAGAAAAAATACAAATGTAACAAACTTGATGTGTAATCTCTCAAAATATGGTATAATAGTGTTGTTTTCCTGCACTTTTGTGGTTTATTCAAGATAATTATCCTTTTGACGACACAGTGATCTGAATTCAGATATTACGCTCCATGTAATGCATCTTTCAGCTCTGAATAAAAGTCCCCCATTTCAAATTTCTTCAAAAAACTCAGGCTATTCAGGAAATGTAATGTTATTGCATCTGATTATGATCACAAATTGATAGCAAATTGTGTTGGTCAGGACAGATGTTAAGTGATTCACAGTAGGCACCGACACCACCTATTGGTCAGCCTCCTGTACTGCTCTGAGTGAGTCAATATATGATTTATACATTAAAATTAAGCTCCAATACACTGTGCGCACATTAAACATATCCATGAGCAAACATTTGAACATTTTCAGGACTGACACCAATACAAGAATCTCACATAATATTACAGAACATGTTTGTAGAAGTGTAAACTACAGCTGGTTGTATCCACAATGAAACCTAGAGAGAATACTGCAGCCAACTACTGTACCAAAGTAATTGCAGATGCAGTTTTAAAATAATGAGATTATGATTGCTCCCTTAAAAGGGGACATATTATCCTGCACATGAGGCTTTTCTGGACACTCAAAGCCTCTTTACATGGCATTACTCATTCACTCCTTGATACTTGATGGTGGTAAGCTATTGTAGCCACAGCTGCCCAGGAGTAAATGGTAAATGGTCACATTTATATAGTGCTTTTCTACCTGCTTTAGGCTCAAAGCGCTTTACTTCACAGAACCACTCACCCATTCACACTCTCATTCATACACCAGGGTATGCAGACACCGAAGGCAAGGTGAGTTAAGTGTCTTGCCCAAGGACACTATAACAGTGTGCATCTGCGGGAATCGAACCGCTAACTCTCCGGTTACAAGACGATCCGCTCTACCACTTGCGCCACAGTGGATTGTTTAGGGACAGTTGCTCTAAAATACTAGCACCAGGGCTGGTGACGATTTGTCTTGGCAGCAGTTAGTACAAAATAAACGTTCTCCTTCATCCAACAATGTGGCAAACTGCTTTGTGCCACAGCTGTGTAAGAACTGATCCAATGTTGGATTGTTGCCTTCAAAAACATGCAGGACAGTTTTGGGTTTAAACAATTAATATAATCCAGATGAAAATGTTGAAGATATGAAGTGAACAGGATTAAATAAAACTGCCTGACTAAAGTGAAATACAGGGTGTGGGCGTGGAAACTCCCTTTTTTGAAAATATCCTTTGAAGGTCAGCCTCAATTGTCAATACACTGACTCAGACAATAAAGTTTCAGCCCACTCATTCAAGCATGTTGACAGGTATATTGGCAATTTCTGTCCAGAAGTTATTCTGTATGTCCTCCAGGATCTGTGGACGATTGTTATAAACCAGGATTTGAGATAACCCCAAGAAATAATCACAGGGGGGTAAAACAGGCGAGCACAGGCCAGTTTAGGTCCAGCATCTTCCATTGGGCCCTCCTCCATCTCAACGTGACCCTCCTTAACATCACCATTTCAAATAAAGAAATCCCTACACCCCTCCCTGTACTACTCCAGGTATGTTTTTGATGAGGTAATATTATAACCTGGCTTAATCATCAACTAATCAGGTTAGCGAAATGTGAACTTTAGAGTCTTTTCAAATGTGTTATAAAGCTACAAAAGTGTGCATAACTTTCTAATTTTCAATATTACAACATATACACTAATGAAGCAGTTCTCTAACTTTTCACACCCAATACCACCTCATGAAATATTTCACCTTCCAAGTATCGCCAGGCTTAAATCAAGATCGAATCCGGACTAAACCAGGTCTAAAAAGGGCCAATACAGATCTTCATTCAACTAAGTGATGTCTAAACTGGATGTAAACAATGCTTAAACCAGAAAAACAACAAACTAAATGATTTGCTGAAGCTTAAATTGAAATACCTCTAAATAAAATGAAAAAAATAATATTTGTGAAGTTCATTTTTTACCACCATCTCAAATCTGCAACCACAAAATGCTAATCCAAACCAAGCTGTGCTTTTAGGTTTACATTGGTGTTCGGCGGGGCAGTGATGGTGCTCCCCTCTGCTCCGGGACAAACACAGTCCTTTTCCTTAAATGGAGCTGGAGTTTGTATTCTGTCTGTAAGCATTTCCTTCCTCTCTCTCTCCCTCTGGGCGTGGTAGCTTCACTGCTCCACATTACGTACTTTCATGCATTTCCTAGTGGCATTTAGGAGATGCCTATTTTTCTTCTCAGCAGGCAGACATTGGCCTTTAGTAGCCTGCCTAAAATTGCAACTTTTTTTGAGTTACTTTTTACCTAAACCAAACCAGGTCTAATCTGGTTGTAAATAGTAGATAAATGTAGCAGGTGATAGTCAAAGATAAGATTAAATTAAATAAAAGGTTGAACCAGGACGCCAAATGGGTCTGAACTCACGACTAAATCTTTCTCCCAAGACTAAACTAAACCAGGGTTAAACAACATTCAGAGTGAGACCTTTTGAATGCGTTTCTTCTTAGCATTCAACACTAAATACAGCATTGTTTTCTCACCAAATGTGTCAAATTTGTACAGAAAATAAGCTGTACTAAATGATGTGACCTACAGATGTGACCTACAGATGAGGACTATTTTTAGAGTTTCCCTGAATGTATCAAGTTACGAAGAGCTTTAAATAGCAAAGCCTCGAGGCATTTACCATCTGCCCCAGTAGGAAAATATGAAAAGAAAGGCCAAACGCATAAAATGGTAAGGTTTAGTGTACAAATGTCAAGAAAATGATTTCCTGGTTTCCTAACAACATTATGACCATGAATGAACAAAAGGAAATAAAGAGCACTTGTTTAAAAGTTAAACCAGCTGTACTGTATTGATAGCTTACACTCCAGGAGGCATGATGGTCCCATATTGAATCAACATTGGCATTTTAAATACTGCAATGGTCTAACCACAAAAGGCTAAGAGAAAAACATGTTCAAGATTATCGAGCCATGTGCCAATCAAAAACAACAAGCATCTTTGTATGTTCTGCAGTCGAATGTGTGTCTTGGATTTTTTTATAGCTGGACACACACGGATTTTAAGCCAGATTTTTAGTCTGAGGAGGCGTGGCTCAATAAAAACTTTCTCTCATGGCATGATCTGTGGTGGGACTCCTCATGTGTGTGTGTGTGTGTATGTGTGTCCTCATGTGTGTCCTTACGTGTGTGTGGTCTGTGCACAGATCTTTAGTCTCAAAAGATTAAATACCCTCTAGTGTGTGGGCACCTTAACACTGAAAGAAAAGTTTGTGAAAGAAACTGCAACCTGTAGCCGCCAGCTAACTTAGCTGCTAATAGTAAGTAGCCGTCCTTCAGAACAATAAAAACACCACGGACCTGCAATAACACAGATCTCATGTGCTCTTTACCTCTTCTATTGAACATCTCTCTATGTCCTGAGGCTGCCCCACAACAGCCCTGAACTGATCTGAGAGTGTTTGACTTTTATTATTGTCATGCAGTGAAGCTGAAACCTAATAAATGATTTTTAGAAATATATTTTGATGACAATAAGCAATTGCATAAAAAATATACAACATAAATATATACAGTAACATCGCCAATCGAATCGTGATCACAATTTCTGTTACACATGCTGTTACACCTTGGTCTTTTCCTTGATTTTCAGGCTTTTCGGACCGGCTAGGCAACACTATGACGGATGACAGCTCTATCACGGTGTGATTGACAGGTGTCATGGCTTATCTCCTACACGGCAGCGGCCAGCAGAAACCGCTAACTACGTGTCTGAATGCAACCAATTAGGTTATTTGTCAAAATTGTGCTGCTCTACACTGCAAATTAGACTTTGCTAATTAAAAACAGCTGAAGGGCAGAAAAGGAAAATAGTGGTCTACAACAGAAGGCTTCTTGCTGCATGAATAAAGCTGCTGCTGCTGCTTGCCTTACAGCAGAGTGTGCCGTCCAAAGGGTGAAGAGGTACAATGAAACACATAACTAGATGATAATGAAAATGACATTAATATTTCCGTGGACCTCATTTAGCTTTGATGATGACACATATTCACTGTGGCTTTGTTTTGACAAGCTTCTGCATGGTCACATGATTTGTGTTGCATTCATAGTGATAGAAGAGCAGACAATGGCTACCCACCATATCATTTATAATAATGTACTGGACAGAACTAATTTGATTTAATTTTTTATGCTCAATGCCCGTGCCAGTGATTTCACCCTTCTAAATCAGACTAATAGATAAAAATGTCACAAATTCTCTGTCAGCACATACAGTATGAACAAAGGTCTAATTATTGGCTCATAAAATTGTCAAAAATGGAGACAATATTCAAAAACGTGTGATGTTGGCCAGTAGAAAGGACTACACGGCATAAGAATATGGTAGGTTTGTGAATCCAATCACTATCAGTACAACATTTGGACATTTTTGTTTTGGAAATTTCTTTCAAAAACAGTTTCTCTCCCACAGAGTTGTATTGGCACTGGCTCTAATTGAAATAGAATTCTGTAACATGAACACAGCCTATTGTTCAACATTGGCAGCAGGGCTCTCCACTCGAACACCGGCTGCACCATAAGAGCCTAACTAGGGCTGGGTACAGTTCAAGTTTCGTCAATACCAGTACTTTAACCTGAACAATACTTTTTAATATAATATTTATTCAATTATTGGTCCCATAGAACCATAACCTGAACGATTTAAGACTATTTATTTAGTTTATTTGTATCATTTATTTGAGCTGGAACAACCAATTAACTTGCTTCTGCCATCTGAAGGACAAATATTTAGCTTTTTCGGTACCAGATTCTTTTCCAACAGAAGTAGTACCTTAATTTATTTTTAGATATCAGGACATGCAGGTATAGTTTAATGGTAATGGTACCCATCCCTTCAAGGTGTCTGATTCGGCCCTCGAGATGGTGCTTAGATTTGTAAGTAGTAGTTATTTCAATTAATTTGTGACTGAATAGACCTAAGAACACCAAAACTGCATGCCCAACTCAAAAGGACTGTAATTAAACTATATAAAAAAGATAGATCTGTTTAAATGTGGTCTTTACATGTGACACAATATTGCATCTGGCCCTTTGCCTGCTAATTTTGCCTAGTTTGGCCCTCTACGGAAAAACCTTTGGGCCCCCCTGTTATAAAGATACTATTGAAGCGAAACATCCTAAACTCAACCAACCCAGTCCAGTTGGCAATATTTGAAAATCTCTACTACAATGAATAATTCAAGGACCACTGAGAGCTGAAACAAACATGCCACTACAGTAGCTGAAGCTCTTCTCCTGTGCAAATAGTTGACAAATCCGCCAAAAGGGGCCACTTACAATTTCAGGAAAGACAAGAAACTTGAGTCCATCTATAAGTCAGAGAGCTTCAAGTGCTCCATTAAAAAGGAGCATCGCTTTAGGACAGACAGTCATATCATAATGGATTTTGCCTTCAAGCTACATAGTCATGACATGGGCCTAGTCAGGAAAGGCATCTGGTCTGAAAGAGTATGCCTTTTCCAAACCATTACACCATTAAATCCCTCACGAAAGCCAAAATACACAACAGTAGTCGGCTGTATTGCGTCAACAAAGTCTCTCAGCAGCACTCAGCAAAATCCCTAAGTCTATAACGGGAGGCGATTTCGGGATCCTTTTGCAGGTTTTGTGCGTCATTAGTCCACCACAGAAGTCCTCCTGCAGACTCTGAGAACACTGTGGGGAAGGAGCACGCTCTGATTATTTGCACATGTTAACTCTCTATGCAGTGAAGGGTTATGTAATCTTAGAAATACAGCCATGACCTTTTCAAGTTTAAATAGAGGTCTTCCTTTATAGTGTTTCACAGCAAGTATTACCTTTATCATTAAAAATAGTGCGAGTTTACAACCAGAAAAAAGACAAAAATGTAATCTAAAAAAGTATGTTTATTAAGTATTTCTATTTTGGGGGGTTTGTGCCGAATGCAAAACAATAACCATCAGTTTCAAGATATTTTCATTCTAGGGATGAGTAAAACAATTACTTATAAGATTATGGCCATGTTTAGGCCAGGTTTAGCCCAGGTTTAGGCCATGTTAAGGCCATGTTTAGACCAGGTTTAGATGAGGTGTAGGCCAGATTTAGACCAGGTTTAGCTCAGGTGTAGGCCATGTTTAGGCCAGGTGTAGGCCGGGTTTAGACCAGGTGTAGGCCAGGTGTAGGCCGGGTTTAGACCAGGTGTAGGCCAGGTTTAGGCCATGTTTAGACCAGGTGTAGACCAGGTTTAGACCAAGTGTAGGCCAGGTTTAGGTCATGTCTAGACCAGGTGTAGGCCATGTTTAGACCAGGTTTAGACCAGGTGTAGGCCAGGTTTGGGCCATGCTTAGACCAGGTATATGCCAGGTTCAGGTCATGTTTAAACAATGGTTCATGAGAAACGATTAACCTCGAGTCCTGAAATTCTAACGATTAACCTACCTTTTATAATTGCGGTACTCATGAAGCCGGTTAATCTCCCTATAGGTGTTAGGAAAGTATGTTATTTTTCTTTTGTGTTTTCAGCAAAACAATTGCAGTACATGATTAAGCTTAGATCCAGACAATGAAGGCCTTGAAGTAGATTAGAGGACAAAGCTGCACCATCTTCCCTATCCGGCTATTTATACTGGCCCACATGAACTGGTCTAGTTCAGCACATTTCAATGGGACAGTCCTCCTGAGAGCAGATGAGCTGGGTCAACACAAAACGCTCTGATTTATTATCGAGGATACAACCTTTGTCTTTGGGGTTTACAACGAGGTGCGCAAAAACAATGCTGTGTCATTAATGACCAAGTTAAAAACTGCAGACTTAACTTCCGTAGGGCTTTCCAAAGTTTCCTGGAAACAATAGAGCAGTAATCATGCAACTTCCGTGTTGGTAACATCACTTAAAAGTAATTAATCATAGTTATTATTTACTTTTCCCCAAAAGTAACCGTGTGGGTAATTCAGTTGCAGTATGATAAAAGTAGCTTGTTACTGGACAAAGTAATTACTGGATTACATACAGATCTCCAAACCACTCAACCACCGCTTGTTAGAGTAAACAATATGCCTGTTTTAGCCACATAATCACCAATAGCTCTCAGAACTAAAGTATATTTCAATCTACGACCAGAGCTGAGAAACGACATACACTAAAAACATTGAAAGCAAATGTCACGTATTTCACCAGCAGGTAATAGACAAACACCACATTTACCAAAATGATAGTAAAACATTGTAAACGATAGAAGAACTACAAGGTAATCACTGCACTCACTAATATCGCCGTAGACGTATCTAAACTCTAAAAACACATGGCAGCTCCCGTTTTGCACAAGACGGAAAAACAAAAACACTCCCTCTGATTGGTCCTCTGTACAGTCAATCACTCTGTTAGCCAATCACAGAGTCTACTACTCCTCCGTTGGTGGACTTTCCAACTTCCTAAAAACAATGAACTCCGTTATAGCAGAGAAAAGAGTAGTTAATTACTGTATATTATTTTTCAATTGTATCTAGACGCTTCTTGGATACTTTTTAGTCGGTAGATTTGTTTTCCCATGTCGCAGAATCGTGGTTAACAGCTGGTTAGCAACTTTACCCTGCTCATGTCGTAAACACTGCAGATGTGCTGCTATGCTATGGTACAATGGAAACAACATTTAGCACTGGGTAAATTCGACACAAACACCAGATTTAAGGAATGTGTCAGGTCTATGTGTAGTTCACTTTATTGTATTCTCCAGCTTGTTGGTCTCTGCCATGCTATCACGAATACAAGCACATAGTACTTAGCCTGTATTGATATTGGTGCATCTCTATTCTCTACTTTCAATACTTTTGAAGTTAGGTCATCTACGACGTCTAAACCATTGTGAATAAAGTGTTTGGTAGAAGTTTTAAAATATATAATTTCTTGGGCTTGTCAAATATGGGACAAGGTGAAACTGCCGACTGCCTTCACCGCTGCAGTGCCCTCATGCCCCGAATGCCAGTCTGTGGGAATAATAAAGTTATTTTCATCCCTGGTGCCAACAAATGGAACAGAGCTCTATAGAAAAAGGCGATTTCTGATTTTGAAGCTTTCACAATGGAGCAGACTTGCATTATTCAGACTTTTTGTTCCGTTTCGGGGCGGTGTTGAGGGAATATGAAAAATACAGTTCCTTTTACAGAGGTCAGGAGGGACGGCCCAAAGGGAGCGGCTGTGAAAAACTCTCAAAGACATGACTCAAATGAACGAAACGGTTTTTTCACACACCACTGACACCGCTCTTCTGCTTTTGAGGCATTCAAACTTCCTATTTTTTGCCAAAAAACAAGTCCTGCACGTTCTCAGCAGCTGCAATGCTTTTAATCATTTATCTAAATAGCTCTAAATATGTTTTTATCGTGTTATGGTAGGCAAAGATTCTTCAGTCTTCATCTGTAGTTGGTTAGTTGGTTCTAAGACTCTTGGAGTGTGTTAATTATATGAAGGTTGTGAGCAAATCTCTGTTAAAGGTCCTCAAAATCAACTTTAACTTGGACTAACACGGACTGAATCTGGCTTAAACCAGGACTAAACCAAGAAGTAAACCAGACTAAAGTAGAGACTGAAATCAAGGTCTAAACCCAAGACTAAACCAGGTCTAAACCAAAGGACTCAATCAGAAATAAAGAAAGCTGGGTCTGAATTGGGTCTAACCCGGACAATATCACAGACTGAACCAGGATTTAACCAGTTCTTAAACAGGACTAAACCACTACAACACCAGGTCTAAACCCAAGAAGAAGCAGATGGCTTTAGTCACCTTTAAAAGATATTACACACATGAATTGTGATAAAATCGAAATCGTGATTTAAACAAAAAAAAATCATTTAAACAAAAAAAAACATTTTTTGGCTCTACTTCACTTGCATAAATTGTATTTTGTTCACAAATACAGAAGAGTCTAAATTACTAGTAATGTACTTCTATGGCCACGCACCTGGATTCACCAATGCATTCACCAATTCCAATATCACGATTCAACACAACCAGCTCAGAACGATGGAAACATTGGCCAATATTTTAAATTATTGATGGGGCTTTGCAGCCACTGTATATCTAGATACAACTGATACAAGTGCGTGAAATAAGAGGCATCTTATGAGAATAAGAATTTGTCTCTTACCGGTAAAAACGATCACATGCAGCAGCTGCTGGAGGAAAAAGTGAAAGAGAAAGCAGCGGAGTGGAGCTAGTTCGACTGTTGTCACCTTTGACATGGATTTTACATGCATTTTTCAAAGATATAGCACAACCCTTCAAAGATTTATTATACCAGATTTTTTTCCTAATAGTGGAATGACATTTCTTTTGTTCTTCTTCCCTATATCCCCTATCCCTACAAAGTCAGACATTTGTGGAAATAATACTGAGCATCTAAATATAAAACATTGTGTCAATGAGCATACACCAGGGTTTCTCAATTATTTTCTGTTACGCCCCACTTAGGAAAAAGAAAACATTTCATCCCCCTCCCCTCCTCCTCGACTATAAATAGGCTAGTATCATTTGTTATTGTTATTGTAAGCACACCTCTGCATAACATTGTAGAACACAATTGCCCCACTATTTGAGAAGGACTGGCTTACATGTTGGTTTTGTAGAACCGTAAGTGGTGCCTATGAACTCTCTGAAGAAATGGGATTTTAGAAATGTGCTAGAAAAGTTAGGAATGAGTTTTGGATACAAGTAAAAATGTAATACTTGCTTTCATTGTTTGTAACCCAAAAAAAAATCAGGTATGGTGCCTATTCACGTCTTGGCAGTTTCCCCGGAGCATCAGCATCTCCCGGTCCTCCATTGGCACTGCAGGT
>OMNZ01096175.1:0-15601 GCA_900303255.1 Lesueurigobius sanzi
GAAGTCATCTCAAAGGTCGGTCTGGACAAAAACAAATCAATATCAGACATCAATAATGATCAAAAATAATTCACACACGAATAGAATGTTGGACCAGATGTAATGTCCCGTGAATAAGTAAATCACTTAGAGTAACAAGCTTAGAGTATCCCCCATCCTTAGACCTTCCTCTACGGCGAGGAAAAACCCCCAAAAAACCAGAAATCACATGGTAAAAAAAAAATTGAGGAAACCTCGGAGAAAACCAATTTAAAGGAAAGATCCATTTCTCTTGGACGGATGGGCTAGTGGAGAATTTAGGTCGACCAGAATCCAATAGCAATGTTCAGCAAGAGTTGCAGAAGAAATTTAAACTGGAAAACGTCCCCGGGTGGATTGGAGTCCTGCAGCAGTGTTCAACACCAGGGGTAGGCGTGGCCAACACGAGGGGTAGGCGTGGCCAACACGAGGGGTAGGCGTGGCCAACACCGTCCAGAACCACGAATGCTGTCCTGTCACACGGTGGCGGCAGTTGTTCTGGTCCTCACCAGGACCAACTCTCCACCGAGGGGGAACACAAAAAGAGGACACAATGTGAATAGCAATTCACATTGTTCTAATGTTCTAAACAAGTTTTAGTTTGATGGCTGTAGGTGTTACTAAGTGGAGATGTCAGAGTGAAAAAATCATTTTGAGTTACAATTTACTGTATAAATCTGTAGAAATGTTGAATCACTGCAATAATTAAACTCCTTATTGTGGAGATTTGTTCATGTATGTGTTCCCAGGTGAAAGCTTATATGTTAAGAGATTAAACTTGGCCGAACTCTGAAAATTGAACAAACTGCGTTGAGCCTGCAGTGCGTGTTCCTTGTTTGCTCATCTTTGTGAAGGATGTCTGTATGACACACCAGCAGCTTGCAGCAGGATAAGAGCTAAAAATAACTCTCTCCAACACTGCACATTAGTGGCTGGATTAGCGTCGTCATAGTCTGTTTTAAACCCAATGCTTTATGTGAGGACAGAAACAGTCCTTTACCTTATCACAGGCTCATGTTACTGTCATCATCAAAACCCTCAATGGAATGTGCTGTTATACATTTTACATTTCACCCAATGAATTATAATAACTTTTCTTGTGACATTGTCAGCAAATTTAAACACTAAAACACAAATTTATGTAGGAGCCAAAAAAATGACTTTCTTGTCTCAAAATCAGTTTTTTGCAAACATAAGATAAGATAATCCTTAATTGACTCCCAGGAGAGATGTGTCTTGGGACAGGGGTTCACATGCTTTAAAACATCACAAAATCATTCACCTTCACCATTAAATGACCAAAATAAACACAATTGCACTAACAGAGGGCTTTCTATGTCACCACCTGAAAGAACAGGATAAAATCTGCATGGATTAAAGTCTTGAAATTCACTGTGTAGAGAGGAAAGGACTACAGATTGATAGGATCATATCTGGACTCTGATTGGTCAAAGTGGTGCTGTTACAACTCTCCCCTGTGTTACAATCATCTCCGGTCTCCCCTATAGCGCTTTAAACTTCACGCATCACTTCAGTTTTGTTGAAAATATAGGAACATTTGTGCAGTTGTATATGAAAATATTAAAAAGTTCCAATAGGCTACATTTTTCTTCTGTTAAAACCAAAATATGTCCTTACAAGCCACAGACATGATTTAGATATATATGGGACAATGACTGGGGGCAATAATGTGTATAAATATATCAATGTAGTAATGTTCAGCTGCAGATGGAGTAGCTGTCAGACTAGGCCTCTGTCGCCATCTACAGGCCAGTGGCGGTGGTTATAAACCTATTGCGTAGTAAAAGCCACATTGTTTCATAATGTGAACAAATATTCAATAAAATTGCACTTAACAATATGTTGATATCAATCACTGCAGGTGTAAAGTGTAAAGCAAAAGTCATATCAATTACACTTTGACTGTATTTATGAGGGGAACATTGCATTGGACGTTTTATATATGTTTGCATAAAAATAGCCAAAACTCTTATATTTTGGCTATAAAATCTAAATAAAGGATAGAGCCAGATTTAAACGTATGGTTTTATTTTGTTCATACAGTATCAGTTATTTTGGATATTACCATATGTATATAGATACAGCAGTCACATTATGTGGGTCACCTGCACAAACAGGTCAGTTTCATTGACCGTAAATAGAGATGGTCCATTGTGTTCATCGCAGGCTAATGAAGCTAATTCATAGCATGTGAACCGCCGCCATGTTTTTTTCTTTTTGTGGAAACAAACCCATATTAAAATATTAAAATGCGGCTGCTAGAATATTAACAGGGACTAAAAGAAGAGAGCACATAACTCCAGTGCTGAAGTCTCTCCACTGGCATTGAGTTTAGAATTAAATTTAAAATCCTCCTCACATATAAGGCCATACAAGGGATGGCTCCGATCTATCTCCAAGAAATGATTGTGCCATATCAGCCAATCAGAGCGCTTCGCTCTCAAAACGCAGATCTACTGGTGATTCCAGGCGTCTTTAAGACCACAACAGGAAAAAGAGCCTTTAGCTTCAGGCTCCGTTTTTCTAGAATCAAATTCCGTCTCATGTTAAAAAAGCAGACACAGTCCCCATTTTTAAGACTAAACGTTTCTTTTGGAAAAGGCTTATAGTCAGGTAGCTAGGCTCAGTACTAAACCTACAGCATAAGCAAGGCTGCTATAGGAGCTATAATGCTGGGGGAAGTACGGCACATTGAGCCCTATCCTCTTGTTTTCCTGCTGTATAAATTATGTTGCAAAATTTAGGTCTAACCTGCATATTTTGTCTGTTCATTGCTATTCACATTGTGTCCTCTTTTTCTGTCCCACTCCCGCGGGGAGTGCTAGCTCCCGGGCTGTTGAAGACCCAAACAACTGGTGTCATGGTAGGGACTGGACACCATTCGTAGGACCAGACGGCAAAGCCTACTCCTCAGTTGAACACTCTTGTCTACCCGAGGCCATCTCCCAGTTTAATGGCCTCTGCAACTCTCGCCAGACATAGCCATTGGACTCTGGTCGACCATTGGCCCATCCGTCCATGGGGGTGGATCCTTCCCCCAAATTGCTTCCCCTCGAGGTTTCCTAATTTTCTTCCATGTGGTTTTAAGGGTTGTTCCTCGCCGTAGAGGAAGGTCTAAGGATGTGGGATACTCTAAGCTTGTTACAGTATTTACTTATTACATCTGGTTGAGACATTCATTTGTGTGTGACTTACTTTGATCATTCTTGATATTGATTTTTTTGTTCATACCGACCTTTGAGACGACTCCTTTTGTGATATTGGGCGTTACAAAAATAAATAAATTGATTGATTGATGTGCCAGTTACCTTGTCTTTTAATGTTGAAAATATTAAAAGACAAAGAACAGGACGGTGTAGCGTGTGGTAAGACAAGCTCTTGAGGGCCATATTAACAACACTGTTTCCAATAATGAGTTAAAGAGGGGCCAAAAAGTTTACATGTAAGTCAATGGGCACTTCCGGAAACAGCCCCGTATGCTAGCAACCAGAGCCAGCCAATTATATCTCCATCAACATACACTCTGTGATCAATATTTGTGAATGGTACTCGTGTCGGCCATGTTGGAGTTGTTTTTCCTGGTCTTTGTTAAGAACCAAAAGCCCGTTCATTGTACATTCACTTACTCTCGTCTCCTGCTCCAGTAGAATCAGTTACAAAGTACAAAAGATGAGTTTTCCACATATTTATTTATAAAACATGTCCAAAGATGTAACCAACACTTAAAGTATCAAGCTTAAATTCAGAAAAACACACAACTCAAGCAAAGTCAATAAAATACATAATGCAATACAGATCAATAGCAACATGTAAAATGTAGGTGAAGGTCCTCAGTGTAATGTGCTGCCACTGTCACTCATTAAAACCTCTGGTTTCACCTAAAAGGGGGCGTTAACCTTTTCACTGCTCCCTCTATTTGCCAGCTGACAGGCTTAAAGAGAGATGGCACTTTTCTGTACTTTACAATATATTTTCATCAAATGTTTTTCTGCCCGATATCTGTGGTAAGTTTAAATTCACAACATTCATCCTGACCTCTCCTGACACAGACAGTACATTCTCCCCGTCTCAAACAGCTCTTGGATTAGGACGAGATGCTGCAGCTGAATGGACTGTTCCTGTGTATTAACGACATATGAGGAAAAAACTGTAAGTCTGAGGGCCGCACTTTGGGCACCCCTCTTACCCTAAGGAGTGTAATTATTCACTGATTCAACGTTTCTCCATACAACTCTGTGGGGAATTGTAACTTAAATCATTTTTCTCATATTATGGCGATGGCATCTCCACTTTAGTAGCTTCAACAGACTCCAAACCTTCCAGTCTTGGACTTAATAATATTCTGAAGGTTTGTTTAGAGGGATTTCTCAATATTTACAGTAATTCCTGCCCGATTTATTGAAGTTTGAACCAAAAAAACAAGGGGAATTTTATTTTATTATTTACAAATTGATTCACTAATAACTAGTTTATTCAAAAACAAATCAAAAAGTCCCAAATCCCCTCAGAACAAATCTTTGTAATATATCTACAAAATTAAACCATACATTTAAACCTGGCTGTATTGGACATTCTTATGCATAAATGCCTTATATTCTGATGATTTTTTTCTTGTTGTTGCAGCATCTCGCCTTAAAAGCAATTCATTTCCTGCAAAAGGGCCTAAATACAGTATGTACAAAATTGGACTGCACATGACTAAAGCCACACCTCACACTAATGACATCGTTCTGTGCATTTGGATTTGAATGAGAATAAAAAAGGTATTGGAAGTGAAACATTGGGTTTGTTTGTTTGTACAATGAAGCAACAAGTGTAAAACATAAAGCTTAAACATGTCACCAAAGACAGAAGCAAAGTGAGATCATTTTCATATACAATGAATATCTTGTCCAACCGCTGTTTTACAAAAGACAGATGCAGTTTGATATGAAGCATTTTGAAGTAGATTAATGTTTGGTGTATTATGGGTTTAGGAAGTTTTTAATTCATTCTATTTTATTATCTAAGTCTCATGCTAGAATCCTATTTATTTATTTTCAATCGGTCAAAAGTCAGTAATGGCACTAATAGAGGGGAGCAACGAAAAGGTTTACGCCCCCTTTTAGGTGAAACCAGACGCTGTGTCCATTGAGGTGAATGTGGAAACATCGACTGAGATCTTCACATTTACGTCTGAAAACTAACATTTTATATATTTGTCTGATAAAAAAGAGAAGCAAATGAAGAGATTTTTTTTGCTGTAGAAGATTCACAGAGCGGACAGTTGATGTTTTAAAGTGGGCTAAAGTTAGCAGGAAGTTAGCAGGAAGTTAGCATGTTCAGACTTCAGTATAAAGTGTTTAGCCGTTCATAGTGACTTAATTTGGTCAAATTTGATCAAATCCAAGATCAAATTCAAATGCCCATATAACTGTGAGTAATTTTGCAGCTTCTTATATTTCAATATTGCTTCGTTTTTGACCAATGAACGGCTAAACACTTTATACTGAAGTCTGAACATGCTAACTTCCTGCTAACTTTAGCCCACTTTAAAACATTAACTGTCCTCTCTGTGAATCTTCTACAGAAAAAAATCTCATTTGCTTCTCTTTTATATCAGACAAATATATAAAATGCATAAAATGCTATTTTTCAGACGTAAATGTGAAGATCTCAGTCGATGTTTCACCTCAATGGACTGAAAAGTGGGCATTAATCTTCTCGTTGCTCCCCTCTATACATTAACCATATTATTATTTTTTCAGAACCTGTAGAATTCAGTCTGAAACTGGTTTTGCCATTGGATCTTGAAGGGTAGCCCAAGGCATAGGCGAACCAGGCAGCCGCCATGTGTTGGTGGACGCGGCGCCAAATTGTGCTTAAAAAAATAACTAATGACTTTTTGGTCACAACGGAAAGTGACGGAGACTTGCGTTTTTGTGTTGAAAACTAGAGGCATCAAGCCTTCAAACCAGCCTCAGAGGAATTGTGTTACATCGCCTTGAAAATGAGTAGTTTAAACATTCACATCAGAAGTGGATAGAATAAAGAATGCCAAAAAACAAATACTGTATATGGACGGCTACAGGACCAACAAATCTTGAAAGATATATAGAAGGCTTAGTGCAGGTGCCCATGAGGGCCAAACTAAGCAAGCAACCAATCATCAATTACAAAAACAGTTTTTTAATGACCTTTAATGACACTTGAGGCCTTCAGTTTAGCAGTTTATTTAGTAACGTAAGGCTTTTGAATGGCCCACAGAAACACTGCATTACATTTTGCATGACATAGGCCCTTCTGTGTTACTGTAGGTAATCTCTCATTGTTTACCGATAGAAAATAGATTCACACAATTTCAGTATCAGACTGCTATATAATAAAATAGAAAGAGGTCTGAAAACTTTCTAAACCCTTGAAATATTCTTTCACCTTTGAGAGTTAGAAGGTCTTTCCAGACACACATGTATTTGCAATTACATTGAGAAAAATTGCTGGTTTAGTTTTGCAACAAATTTGCAGCACAAAAGTAAGAAAATTCTAGTATAATTCAGTGTTTGTATCATCTAAAGTCCTCTTTTTTCCTCTCCTTAATCACAATCCAATCAAACGATGAGACACTGAGCAGTGCGCTGTATCACCAATCACAAAGCCAGTCTATAGAGCAGCAAATGGATCTGGTAATGGGCCCCAGGCCCGTTTCAGCCCGGGACAGTTGAAGAGTTATGCCGTGTTATGGAGCTCCACAGTTCAAGCTCCGCCCTGGAGCCGCAGATGAAAATCCCATTCAAAAACAATTCAAATGTTTAAAAGCAGCTCGTTGGCCTGTGGATTAATCATTTAGCTACTAAAGGTTTGTGGAAATTGTATTTTTTTTATCAATTTTATGCGACCTGAAGCTAAAGTGACAGCGTTTGTTGATAGAATAAACCTAAAGGTTTAATCTCTTAGTACAAGTATCACATTATGTCAACATGTCATTCATCATTTGAAATCTCTGAGTCTGGGATTATGAAAGAGAGAGTCCTTTTATATTTATTTCTAAACTGGTTTTGCCATAGATTGTGGCCGCCCTCAGAGTGAGGCTCATTCCGCTCTGATTGGACAATGGTGAGTTTATCTCATATTTGGGGACAAAGACGCCACATATTTACTAAAACACTTGACCTCCCAAAACCTTCAGAGACAAAATAGTTTGCTTTCGTCAAATGTATTGCATTTTGATGTCTTTTTTCTGTTTAGTCCATGTTTATCCCAGAAACAATTAACTGATTACTAAAATAGTTGACAACTATTTCAACTGTTTCAGCCCTAATTCAAAACTTTACAAACCAAAAAGTTCTAAGAGCATGTTGCTGTATTTGGTATTTTCTTTCTTGTAAAATACCTGTGCTATGATCAGCAGTTAGCACAGAGCACTAGCCTCTGTCACTTTTAAACTAATATTTCAATTTTTAGAAAAGTCTACAGAGACTTTCAATAGCTCGCATTCACGTTCTACACTTCTATTTCACTTGGAGCCAATACAAGTCTATGGCAAAGGAACAGATTTTGAAGGAAATTTCCAAAAAGACAATTGACAAATTATTATTATTTGATAGTAATTGGATTCACAAACCTGCCATATTATTCTTAAGGCTGAAAGTCCTTTCGTTTTTGAATATTGCCTCCACTTTTGGACACCTTTTAATGAGAAAATAATTAGACAATGGTTCAAATGTGCTGACAGAGAAGACAATGAACTTTGTGACAGTTTTAGTTTCATGTGAATTGGCCCAGGAATTACAGAGGAATTAGCAATAAACTAAGAACTCTGCATTTTGACAGTTACCATAAACAGCTCCAGCTCAATTTGAAAGTATAGGCTCTTTAGAATGTGCTGATGAACCCAACCCACGGGATTTTCACTTCCGGCACCGGGAGAAGGCGGGACCGAGGAGCTCCGTTCTCCATCCAAACAAATAATGAGACATTCCAACAGCGTCCAACAGAGATCCGGAAAGCGCCCCAGGCCCCTGCCAAGCTTCACTGCGGTGTTGTTGTTGTGGGTGTGCCTTAGCGGGAGGGTGGAGTGTGCGTTCGTTCGGGACAGCGGCTGGATCAGGAGTTGTCGGAGGGTATGTGCTCCTCGAAGCCCTCGCTCTCCCTCACCAGCGCCCTCTCCAGGATGACCCGGCCCTCCTTGTAGCGCTGGCTGTCCTCCGTGGCGAACTCGTAGATCCAGCCCAGTTTGCTGTTGCAGTTCTTGCAGCTGACGTCACGCACCATGTGTCGGCCCGTGAGCATGACGCGGTCCTGCACCTCGCTGTACTGGAGGTTCACCACCTGCAGGGGGCAGCATTACACAGTGAGAGTCTGGAAGTCTAAAGAGGTCTATCAAGACAGGTGCTCAATAGTGAGTGCAAGTTGAAAAATAAAATATGATATTTTGTGGCCATGTTGCACCAAATGTAACTTTTGAAATGATGCTGATATGTAGAGAATTCTACATGATTAGATGTACTACTCATTTTGCACATGCTGCTTGGTAAAATGTATTACAATTACTAAATCAACCACCTGGCCTTGCAGTTTGATATAAATTAAGTTTTTGTAAAGTATTTTTGTAAAGGTCCTCCTGCCCTGATCTAATCCAGAGTCCTGTTGCCTGTTGCATTTGTTTGTTTGTTTGTTTGTTTGTTTGTTTGTTTCTCATCCACCAGGAGCCATTGAAGCGCAGCTATGGAGCAACAAGCAGCACATGTACCAAGAAGTATTTAGTGACAAAGTATGTTGAAATGAGTGCATTAGCCTGGCATCTGTTAGCTGTTGTAATGTATTTTTGCTAATGCTAAGCGCTAACGCTAAACACTAACTATGCACTCTTTGTATATAAGGTTAGCTGCTTATTGTAAACAACACAGGCACGGGTCAGTAATCAGTGTCACGGTAAAGATGTCTCTCCTCCTCGTCTCTTTTTCAACTATTGACACCACGCGTGCACAGAGGAAACAGGCGTAGCTTTAAGACCAATCAGGAAAGGAGGGGGAGGAGCTAGAGCCAAAGTGTCCCTCTCCCTCTTTTCTTTGGATAACTTCCAGACTAAGGACAATAGCTGAGGCCAAGTTAGAGTACAGATACTGTTGGTCAAATATTACTCCAATAAAAGTCAGTTTTCCAGTGAAAAATGTACTTAAGTTATACACATATATTGAGACTAAAGTAGTAACAAACCATTGAATGGTTACAGCTACACAGCGCTACCTTCTGTTCTGGAGTGGACATGATAATGATATTAAATCAGAGAAAAAACCATGATGCAACTCTGACCTCCATGTCATAGCCCACGGTGCATTGTTCAGTTCCATGTTTATCTGCTTCGTCCTTGTATATAATGTATATTGAAAATGTCAAAGTTCTATCATTCTATTTTTTAGTATCTTATCTCTGTATTTTAGACTTGTAAATGTGTACATATTCTCAGATATGTATATTCCAGAGTACCTATAGCCAGATTTCTTTACATTTATTATTTTGTTGTTGGTATTTTAGGACTTATTTTAGAAAATTGTTATTTTTATTTTAAGATCACTATTTGAGCTACTGTGACAACGCAATTTCCCTTGTGGATCAATAAAGTCTGTCTAAGTCTAACTTATCTGCACTCCGTAAGTAACAAGTAGCAAGTGCTTTGTTACAAATGTAGTGGAGTAAAAGGTTGAAAACACTGTAATAAAGTATTGGATGGAATGTAATGTAATGCAGTGTAAATGAACAATGCACAGAGACATGGATTTCAAAGCTGTGGGCGGGACAAACATTGACCCAATACTACATATATACTATCCAAAAGAATGTGAAGAATGATGATGATAGTACCTTGTTGAAGAGGAAGGCTCTGCCCGTGGCCCCTGTGAAGCGTGTGGAGATGAGCTCAGAGCGGTTGGTGAGGATGGTGTCACAGTTGGCGCAGGAGAAGAGGCGTGTCCCTCCGATGTGGTCCAAGAAGATGCGGCCCATGGTCAGACTCTGCTGGAGCTACGACAAAACAGAGTGTAACACTGTTCATTTCCTCTGCTCAAATATTTTGTCCTAATTTTAGTGTAGGGCTGAACGATTTATTGCATTTGCGAGTATATCGCGATATTACACAACGCGGTTTGCAAATCGCAGAGGTATGTGATTTTTAAGGAATAAAAAAAAAAAAAGAAGTAAATCTCTAGCCCATCAGGAGTTATGAAATTTTAAATGAATTATTATAATGCTCTGTCCAGCCACTAGGGGGCAGCCAAGATTGTTTTAAAAGGAAGAAATTCCACACTATCCAGCAGAGGGCACTGACACTGTCTTATGGTCATACCACCTTTGCTCTCTCCTAGAATATAAATTCTAAAAGCACAGATGGCTAAAGGAGCAGCTAAAAGGCACATGAATGCAAAAAAATCACATCTGAATAAAAAAATAAATAAAACTACAGGACTCTCAGACCCCCAGGTCAAAGGGCAATATTTCTGCAGTCACTTTAAGTTCTTAAAAAAAAAAAATCTAACTGGCTGGCCAAATTCCCCAGCCCTAAATTATATTTACATTGATTTTTTGTTCAGCCCTAAAGGAGGACCTTGAAAAAATAATCATATATTAAATCGCAATATTGAGGGGACATTATTTTCCTAAATCATTTAGCCCCATTATAGTGAATATTTCACCGAGAGTTGAGCAAAGTATGTGGACTGCGTACTGCTTTCTGTATTGTGTAAATGCCATCTTAATGGTAAATCTTTGTAAATGTAGATGTACTGTACTACTGAATGTAGTGTTGTTTTTGTTGGTGTATCTATTTATCAGGGAAGATGTTGTCATCAAAGTTACAAAGTTTGCAGCTGATGCGACGCATAAAGAGTTTATAGCCTTCTGTCTCTGGTTAAATGTGCAAAAACACAGAGAAATACAATAATACAACTGCTATAAAACATAGAACGCACAACACAGTCCACAAAACCTTCATTGCTTCACACACAGATGTTATTTACAAATGGAACATATTAGTTTGTTTACAGCCATGTCTTAACCCAAGAAGTGAACATTTTAAACAAAGATTTTGTCTTAAGTTCAGTGGGAAGCGAAGTCTTAAGAAAAGGCTCTGACCAAATGAAGTGGTGCAGTTGTGGTTTATGGAGCCTCTGGTCACTCTGTTGGTGTTTTATCTCTGAATAAATTAACTTAGTGGCTCAGGTGCCAGGTTATACATTTGAATATTCATCATTTGAGGAAGCAGAATCAGAATATTCTTTATTGCCATTGTCAATGAAAGAATTGGCAGACTAGGAATTGTCTTCAGTATTTTCAACATGAAACTAGATGAGATGAAAATCTGATGAAACAGGAAATGAACACAACACAAAGACAGCAGCGTAAATGTATTTACAGATGAACATTAGCAGCAGATGTGAGTGTGGACATACCACACAGACTAATAGAGCAGTTTATTCACTTTACATTAGTCTGATACAGAGTTATAATATGCATGGATTCAATATCATTTAAATAAATAAGTTGCTAAAACTCTCAAAGCTTATCAACTTGTGCTTTTCAAGAATATTGCAGTGATAGCAAACTGGCTTTTTAAAATGAATTGGTTAAATACTAATTGCATAGATGCAGCTAATTGAGATTATTTTGAACAAAACATTAGTCTTGGAACAATTAAAACCACTTTGTATCGTGTTTAGACTGACTAAAATGGAAAGTCTATTTATATATTTATTTATTTACTTTTACCAAGAAGGAGCTCGAAAAAGCGCTTGATGAGAATCGCAGACGCTAGGGGGCAGCAGACGCTAGGGGGCAGCAGACGCTAGGGGGCAGCAGACGCTAGGGGGCAGCAGACGCTAGCGGGCAGCAGACGCTAGGGGGCAGCAGACGCTAGGGGGCAGCAGAGCCTTGAAAACCATGGCCAAAACAAACAATGATTCAAGAAAAACACTACAATCAATCACCACATGCTTTATTTATGGTTAGTACATTCAATGGTCTGATTAATGTCTACGGGTCGTATTCTTCATGTAAGTTTTACGGTTAGCACTGCGCTACCTGAACAAAACAACGCTAATGCTAACGCTACCTGAACAAAACAACGCTAATGCTAACGCTAGGCACAGCACAGACGCAGCTCAGAGGATTATTGGACCAATGACGCGTCTGGGACGGATCACATTTAAACCAAAGCCGCAATATAAAATTATTTGCCATAAACACGACAATGACATGGAGTTTATTTTAGAGATACCTGTCGTTACCCGCTGGATAGTCGTGGCTTTGTTGTTCTTCTCAGCTGTTCTGTTCCTGAGCTCACGTCAACATCCGCTGACGTAAGCACGTACAGCCCAGACGCAGCGCCACGTGCTTCCACTGAGGGGCAGCAGAGCCCCGCCCTCATGAACTAGAATATCCACAGCAACATATGGAATTAGGAAGTGTTTTGTTTCGGCTGAAGTAACAGTTTAAATGTTATTTTTTGTGGTAAATGTGAATGTATTTTTTAGTCTTACATGACCTAAGTTTCACCAATGCGCATGGTTTCAACATTTCATTTCTAGCTTTCATTGCTAAAAAACAAACAAACACTTCTTTGTACACAAATGTAAATTCAGTCATACTAAATCTGTTTTCTAAAATAATTTATGTCAGACTCTTTAAAACGATGTAACTCCAAGAAGGTAGTGTGCCTTCACAATAACATGATGCAAAAATAATGGTCCAAAACATAATTATGGTCCTCATTTTTAGATTATGGGGGGCAAAATAGACTAGAAGACGGGCCACCACAGTCTCCTGGAATGATGGGAAACACTTATGTTCAACAATAATATATTTAGTCAACTGGACATAATATACGGTTATATAAGTTTCTCTGTTTTGCGGTCATTATCACACCTCCATCTTCACCTCTAACCTCTCTTTATTACCCAGGATTAAGCTGCATCATCTGGCCTTTTGATTGGGATCTGAAAGCTCCGCCGTGGTGCCAAGAGTCAAGTTATCAGCAGAACCAATCCAAGGTCACACTCATAAAGTGGACTGTTGGCAATATCCACAACAATGCACAGGTGATGTAACAAAAGTATCTTATGCCATAGAATTCATCACAACATTCTAAAAAGCCTATAGTTTAAAATGGAGGCAGCTGGAAATCCTACATTTTGGTAACTCTCGAAATGCAGGTTTCTAGCCTTAGTTTATTTCTTTGTAATTCCTGGACCAATCCACATGTCGCAAAAACTGTCACAAAGTTCAATGTCTTCTCTGTCAGCATATATGAACTCGCGTCTAATTATTTTCTCATAAAGGAGTCCAAAAGTGGTGACAATATTTAAATGATGTTGGTCAGTAGAAAGGCAGGTTTGTGAATCCAATCACTATCAAATATTGATCAGGGAAAACAGTTGGACATTTTCGTTTTAAATATTATAATAGCACCTGCTCCAACTAAAATTGTACAGAACTGTGTAACGTGAACGCAGCCTATTGTTTCCAGAGCCACCTTCAAGTCGAGGCTAAAGTTCATTCCAAAATATAGATGTTTTAAATGTTTGCATCCATAAATAGAGTAATATAGTTTCATGGACTGTTTCAAGGCTAATATCACAGTAAGCCCTGTGTTATCTTCAAAGCTGGCTGCGCTACTGTTGAAGGAATATTGATTGGCTCTAGCAGCTGATAATGGACATGATGCTTTCTTTGCTTTTAACCTGAAGCGTTGACAACCAAAAATATGAACCAATTAAAGTAAACATTGGGCCTCATTCATGACACAAACCTCAGCACAAGTGTGTTCTTAAGACTCAAGAAGACTTTTGTTCTTAGCTGAAAGAGTTCCACTGGAAAAACAAATCCTCAGAACAGGACTCTCACTCATGAGGTGAAAAGAAAAGTTATTGAGTTATAAAAATGATTTGGAATGATTAGCAGGGCTGGCCCAACCATTCATGGGCCCCTAAACGGAATATATCATGGGGACCTCGCAATTTCAATGTCATTTCTCTTTGCTACACTGCAAACCGCAAATCATGCTATATACAACAGTATACTGCGTTTGATTGACTCATTTCAACAATTCTGTGTTTTTTTCCTCCTAAATTAAGAAAAAAAAATGATATTGTTGCTATTGCTATACACAACAACAGTAGTACGAAATGTATGCACTATTGGGGGCCCCCTGATGGTCTCGGGGCCCTAAACAAGCTGCATAATCTGCTTATTAGGCTGGGCCCTGATGATTAGGATTCTGTTTAGAATCAAAATGATGCATGTGCATACCTATTATAATATAAATAGATAGATCAAAGAGCCGTTAGCTGAAAGATCAGTAAATCAAAAGAATAACTACAGTGCAGATCATAAATGAGTTCACCCGCTTTAAAAAGTAACAGTTTAAACAATATCTCACTGAAAACAAATCAATCTCTAAAATGTTGGCAACAGTAAGTTAATATAGCATCTTTCTAACTTATAACATGAAAGCACGGTTAATTATATAACTTTGAGAACAATAAAATCAGTTTTACCCACTTTGGGGTTGTGCAGAAATGAGTATCACTAGAATTCTCTGGAAAAAGCTACATTTTACACAACAATTGTCTAATTTAACAAGAATTCAACCACAAGTGAGTCTAATTATTCATCACCAATGTTGCTGAGTAATGGATTACTAAGTAATCCACTACTGTAATTGATTTTAGTAACGGAGTAATGTAACAGGATTACAATTGCAAAACTGGTAATTAGATTACAATTACTTTATCAAGTAATGATTCAATTACTTTTATGTAATATTTTGAGCAGAAAACATTCATTTTCAGATTAAGGCCTGTACAAAAGTCGAACGCAGCTGCTGTTTATGAAATAATACACTTTATGATTTCATTTTGTGTTAAGCAGTAAACATTATTCAATCAAGTTACAGCCAAAGCAAGATTTACACTTCAATAAAGTTTATTCCAAAGCTCTGAGCAGCTGTTGCTCGATCCTTTATTTAAACCAAAGTAACTAGTAATTAGTAATCCTATTACTTAAAAAATAAAGTAATCAAAGAAGTAACAAGACTTTTAGAAAGAGTAATCAGTAGTTGGATTACTTTTAAGGAGTAATCCCAACAACACTGTTCATCACACAGGTGTCCAGCAGATGGTTGACTATAAAAGGTTGTTAAAGTCCTTCCCATTTGAAGCCTTTGGCACCACATGGAAGAGAAATGACACAAGACCTGAGAAAGAAAATAATTTCTTTACACCACAAACGTGAAGGCTATAATAAGGTCAGTAAAGCTTTACTTGGTCAGAAAACTGTTGTAAAGGTGGTACAAAAATGTAAAAAAGATGGAACTGCAGCATACTATATACAGTGCCTCTCGAAAGTACTAATACACCTTGAACTTTTGCACATTTTGTCATGTTTACAACCATAAACATAAATATTTTATTTTGATTTTTTTACTGGAAGTTCACACACAAGTAACAGACAACTGTGAAGTGAAAGCAAAATGATACATGATTTTGTTATTATTTTAAAAATAGAAAAGTGAAAAGTGGGGTGTGCACAAGTA
>OMNZ01096194.1:0-10341 GCA_900303255.1 Lesueurigobius sanzi
GGTCCTGGAGAGGCCTAACCAGTCTCCAGATCTCAACCCCATAGAAAATCCTTGGAGGGAGTTGAAAGTCTGTGTTGCCCAGCGACATCACTGCTCTAGAGGAGATCTGCATGGAGGAATGGGCCAAAATACCAGCAACAGTGTGTGAAAACCTTGTGAAGACTTACAGAAAACGTTTAACCTCTGTCATTGCCAAAAAAGTGAATATAACAAAGTATTGAGATGAACTTTTGTTATAGACCAAATACTTATTTTCCACCATAATTTGCAAAAAAAATCTTTAAAAATCAGACAATGGGATTTTCTGGATTTTTTTTTCACATTTTGTCTCTCATCGTTGAGGTGTATCTATGATGAAAATTGCAGGCCTCTCTCAACAAACCTTTTATCTGTTCATTGCCGTTGTGAATGAATAAGTTCTGTGGAAAGCGTCTGGTTGGCAGTGTCTGGGAAAACCACCTGTTATATAAACACTGGGACTTCCTTGAGTGAGATAAAGTCAACTAAACCAGGGGTGTTCCCAGAATACTGCAGATGTTCAGTATGTGAGAGTAAAGTTAGTCCAGAAAACAGCTCTTCCCAAACTCCAACGGGTCGCGGCCCTTATTAATCCAACAATGCCACAAGGGCCCCCAGGAATATGAAATCACTCAATGTAAACAATATGTCATGTTTTGCTCAATAATTTTGCATACATTTATGTAAACATTGCAAATAATAGTAACTACACTACAAAAATGATGAATGCATAAGTTAGAATGTGTAGATTTAAGAATATTTTATCTTAAGGCGAGACGCTGCAAATGAATAGGGGGAAAAAATGTAAATTGAGAGATTTGAGCTGTTTATTGCTGAAAAAATGGATTGCAAGTGTGAAACAAACCTGGTCCCACTTTTTCTACAAAAATAATCCATGTTTTTCACTCAAGTTTAGTGATATGCAGTGGTAGGCACTGGCAGTAATGAAGTACATTCCCAGTTTTTGAGGATCTGTACTTTACTTGAATAGTATTTTTGTTGACAACTAATTACTTTTACTTCACTACATTTGACAAACAAATATAATACTTTCTACTCCACTACATTTCTAAAAAACAAACCTCTTGTTACTTACGGAGTGCAGACAAGTTGGTCATGTCATGGTTTTTCTCTGATTTAATGTCATTGTCATGTCCACTCAAGTGTTTACTAATTTAGTCTGATATATGTGTTGTTTTTCTATTCTTTGGTCATTTATATCTGCACAAGTTAAACCAGAGTGAACTGAAGAGGAAAAGACTCAAATACATCTTGAGACAAAACTGAAATTATTGTCTTTGGCCCACAGACACAAAGAGAAAGTGTCATCAGTCATCTCGAGTCTCTCTCTCTAAAACCTAAAAATCAGGTTAGAAATCTAGGGGTAATCATGGACTCAGACCTGAACATCAAATCTTTGAATCAACTTTAAATCAATAACATCATCAGCTTTTTATCATCTAAAAAACATTTCTAAGATCAAAAGTACAGTGTCTAAAGCAGACTTAGAGAGACTAATCCATGCGTTTGTCTCCAGCAGGTTAGACTACTGTAACAGCTGCTCACTGGCCTCTAAACCAGCTGTAAAACATCTGCAGTACATCCAGAACGCTGCTGCTCCAGGCCTGACTAGAACCAGGAAATATGATCATATTAGTCCAGTGCTCAGGTCTCTGCACTGGCTCCTGTCGCTCAGAGAATAGACTTTACAACAGCTCTGCTTGTTTACAAGTCTCTTCATGATCCAGTACCAAAGTACATCTCCGTATGAACCATCTCGGGCTCTGAGAACCTCAGGGAGATGTGAGACAGGCCTCAACTCTGACAATGTTTAAATCCAGGCTGAAAACAGTTATTTTTAACTGTTATATGACACTGAAAGTATTTTATCTTTTAATGTAATTAGTTAATGATTATTTAATGATTTATTTGTTTTATTGATTGATTTTATCTGCGCTCTTGTAATTTTATGAAATTGCGAAACACTTTGAATTGCCTTGTGTATGAATTGTGCTCTACAAATAAATTTGCCTTGCCTGCCCTACTGTATATTCAAATGTCTCATGTCTTTGAGGATTATAATGAAATATATTTGAACTTGAGTACATTTTCACTGTGCAACCTTCACTTTCATTGGAGTAATTCGACCAGTAGCATCTGTACTTTTACTCAAGTACTAAAGGAAATGAAGCACTTTGCCCACCTCTGCTGATGCTGATACGCCTCCAAAAACACAACTATAATCTCACTGTGCACATCTACAACCCGGATTCCTCTGGTTTCTGTTCAAATCCAGCTTTACCGGTTCCCAGATGAGGATGTGCCCAAATGAACCGAGCGGTTTTCATGTTTGAACTCCCCGCAGACACTGTGGCGGTAAACTCGCGGTGCTCCCCGTGTACAGACACACACCGCGGCAGAGGAGCAAACCCCCATCGCGCCAACGGCCAACGACAGCGTAACCTCCGACGTGAGAAAGAATCACACCGACGAGTAGACACACGCTCCGGAGACGCATGACAAAAACCTGCCCCAGGGGATCTGTCCTATCCAGGAACATAAGAAGCCGTCTATATGCAGCTGCTTATAGGGCCCCCGAGACCACCAAGGGGCCCCCCAATAGTGCATACATTTGTAGGTGTTGTGTGCCTCATACCTTTCCCTCTAAATAACTAGTACACTACAAAAAGAAATATGGGTAAATTGGGGGTGGGGGGGTGGTTTACATTGAGTGAGTCTCTACATCCCACCTCTTTCCCACTTAGAGGTCAGCTCCTCCTACTGGTTTCTTCTTGACCCACGAGTCATCATTTGCTGACGAAGCTTTTTGGAAAAAGAGGGAAACGTCCTACACTTCAACTACAGAGTACAGATGACGACTGAAGAAACTTTGCTTACGATTATTGTTTGATGTTTGATATTGATTTGTTTTTTGGTGTCTGTAACATTCTATGAGATGACTCCTGCTGTGATATTGTATTGGGCGATACAAAAATAAATTGATTGACTACTGGTAACCAAATAAATTGATTGATTGACTAATGGTAACTATGTAAAATCTTAATAAAATTGCATGAATAAATATAAAATTGCAAAAAAGTGTATTAAAGAGATACTGTACATAACGTCCATGAATTGAAAACTAAAAAATGTAATAAATATGTCATTAATGTTAACTGAATAACACGTCATCCAAATCCAGCAAAATGCTACTATATCTAAAATAAACCGACCAAACTAAATGTGTTGTGTTCTTTATTGGTTTGAAAAATAATACAATAAAAGGTTACAAATGTCTCATTTTGCATATAAAATCAAGCTCTACAACAGCGGTTCTCAACTGGTGGGTCGGGAGCATTTCCCAGGAAACATTTATTTTCACATTTATCTACTGAAAAAGTAGGAATACATTCCTGTCTGTTGAAATGTCTGACTGAGTTGTTTTGATCATGGTTTATGAGATTGTTTAATGCTTATTCAATATTTACAGTCAATATGTTCAGTTTGATTTTACAGTGTTGTTTTTGCTCATTTATTCTTCATTCTTTTCAACAGACACTGGTTGAAGCACACGACAGCGTACAAGGCATTAGTTACTTACATTAATAAAATATATGCAGCATAAATGAGTACACTGCCTTTAAACTGTAACATTTTAAACAATCTCCATGAAGACTACTGGGACTCTGGAGTGACAAGACCAAGATGTTTTTGGAACCAATGGTTTCAAAATGGCTTGGCGTCGGAAAGGTGAGGACTACAAAGTAAAATGCAAGGTGCCTCCAGTGAAACATGATGGAGGCAGTGTCCTAATGTGGGGCACTGCCACCACCAGGGGGCGCTGCTGGTGTCGGGGAGCTGTATTTCATTGATTCATCATGAATAGGTTGTGCTCATGTGACAACATTCAAAAGAGAAAATGGACATGGAGGATAGATGAAGATACTATGGTGGTAACTATGGAAAACCTGAAAATGCTATTTTTTGGGTCCTGGTTTAGGATAGACCCACTTTCTGCACGAAGAAAGAAGTTCCCTGTCTAATGCATGGGAAGTTAGTCTGGCAGAGGCAGGCTAGGTTTAGGGCCAATATCTCTGTAATTCCAGGGCTTCACATGAAACCAAAAAGTCCTAAAGTTGTGACAATGTTCAAAAACATGAGCCTGATGTTGGCCAGTAGAAAGAACTTTCAGCCATAAGAATAATACGGCAGCTTTGTGAATCCAATCATTATCAAATGCTGTTTTTAGCATTCCTTCAGTAAGAAGGAGGAGGTTTGTTTACTGCTTGAACGTGTCCCAGATGTGAGAAAGGGTGTATGCTCTGTCGTCCTGGCTCATTGGTTTTGGTGCATGTTTCCTGTCCACGTCACTTCACAATCATGTGACGCTTCTGACGAAGACTACAGGCAGTCGTCGAAACTAGTCAAGCAAGTAAACAAAACCTCCTGCCTTACTAAAAGAACGCTAAAAACTGTTTAAACCAAGAAGACAGTATGAACTTTTTCAAACACTGTCAAATGTTGTACTAAAACAACTCCCTCCCAAAGAGTTGTATTAGTACCTGCTCAAACTGAAATAGAATTCTTCTAGAACGTGAACACAACCTATTCACTGAAGTACTGCTCTATCCTGAAAGAGAAGATGCTCCATCACTCTGTGCGCTTGGTCGTCGTGCAGTTTTCCAACATGACAATGATCTTAAACAGACCTGTAAGGTTGGGTTTCTGATGAACAGGGTTTGTCTCCTGATCTCAACCCTGAACATCTGAGGGGATTCTTAAGAGACAAGTTGAGCCTCACTCTCCATCAGCCTCAGTCTCTAAAAGAGGTCATTGTTGAAGAATGGAAAAAGATGGATGTTGCAAAATGTTGCTAACTTGTCCATTCCATGTCTAGAAGACTTGGGCTGTCATTAAAAACCATGGAGGCCGTAATATAATGGTTTTTGTTGTGGGGTGAACTCATTTCTGCACAACCCTCATTTCAGAAAAACTTAAAAATGTGTCCTCTAAGTTACATAAAGAATCTTTCTTTCATGTTATAAGTTAAACAGATGTTATATTAAACTTAGCCTTGTCAACAGTTTGGACATTGCTCTTGTGTTTATATTGTTTAGATGTTACTTTTAAAAGGGGGTGCACTCTTTTATGCCGAGCTCTTTACACTTCACATTCTGTACACGGAAGTTGAGGGAATCATGTGAAACAGTCCATACTGGCCTTGGCTCGCTCCAGCTCATGGAGGAAGTTATAAAACTGAGGAAGCGTCAGCTCTGAGGAGACAAGATTAAGAAAGGGTTAAAATACACAACATAGATATGAAATTGATGTTTGTATGATATTGTCCACCGCAGTACACTTTATCACACAGGCTTCAATTTCAATTCACCTAAATTCATTAAAAATATTGAAGTAATGTTGTACTATTGTTTTCAAGGTACACTGTGTAACATTTTGGATTATACTGTTGTTAGCGACCTCTAGGTGCAGTCTGAAGGTTTTCCCATGACCTACACAGTCTCCTGACATAAACATCACTATAAAAATGAGGATAAACCTTCAAAGAGCAGTGTGTTCAAGTCAGTCCAGAAACATCTCAGCTCTGGAAGACTTTTGTTATGAAAAATGGGCAAAATTCCCTCAAACTAGAATTGACAAACTGTCTGCAGCTACAAAAGTGTTTACCAGCTGATAATGCTTTGTCCTCTTTAGTGTATTGTAAACACAGACATTTGTGTAAATAATACTGCGCATCTAGGGATGTCCAGATTAACCGGTTTTATGATTACTGTGGTAATAAAAGCTCACGATAGGTTAATCGAGAGAATTTTAGGACTCAACATTATAGGCTGAAGAAATGGCATCCAGTGTTAGTGTAGCGTTAAATAATCCAATGTGCGGAGAGAAAATGTTATCTATCTTTGCTGATACCATCGCCAAAGGAAGAGCCCTCAAAGGACCATGGGCAGCGCGGCGTTTGTTGTGTCACAGTAAAATCCCAATAAAAACCAAAGTCAAACTGCACACACATGGACATTTCATCTTTTTTTAGGCTGAATGTATAGGTTTTTAACTAAAAAGACAATTAAAGAAATATAAAATATATACATACAATGCCTTTCTTTTTTGTGAGAGTTTGGGCTGTACTTTTTGTAAGATTTTGAGAAATTACTTGTATTTTCGTCCTTAATTCCGATAATCGTGAAAAATCTTATCTTATTTTTTCTCACATTAATCGTGACTCAAACATTTTGAATCGTGGCCTCCCTGTGCGCATCTAAACTTAAAGCATTTTTGTCGATTTCAAAAACGATTTTTCAGACAGAAATTGCGATTTTAATATTATATTTATTTATTTTTCAGGCAATTCAGTATTGTCTAAGTGTAGGATGATATGGGAATTTTTGTCTCACAATTTTCTTGGACAAAATTATTGCCATTCACAATGTTATTTATCACTGTGGATCATCTACTTCAGGGATGATGCCAATTATGAAAAAAAATGCTAAGATCAACTGATTGTGCATTGTTTTCATCGCGGTTCCCAATATTTTCGTATATTGTAACTGCCCTAGTATTGTCAACAAAATATACTCTTTAAACTGGCATTATACATCGCAGTAGTACTCATTTATTATATTTCAGCTTCATGAAACGTAATTGCAGTATTTAAAATTGTGATGTCGATATGATATTGATTAATCTTGCAGCCCTAATTTGAGCTTCCTCTGGCTTCTTCATTCATAATAATAGAAATTTCCATCCAGGGTGTGTAAGCTTTCTACACCCCACTGTATGTCACTTAAGTGTTCTTTTATGTGCGGCTAATGCAGGATGAACTTTCATGTATTTGAGTATACAGTATGTACTGTAATTACACCAAATTGCATGAAATGTTATGGAGTTTTCTAATGGTCTCATTTTAAGACGCCTCACAAAAATGAAAGGAGGATGGACATTTTGAATGGACTCTTTTGTGCTTCACATTCCTGAGACATATGAATGAATCGTAACCAATTTTTTTAAAACAGGAGCCCCGGAAGATTAGCTGGCCTAAGTGCACAGCGAATGGGGATCCTAATAAATAAACAAACAAACAAACAAGAAAGACGTATCAAAATAGTGTGCGGTCTCAATCATTAGTCCCGTGTAAAGTATAAGCCACATGTTGATTTCTCTCCTGTATCTACTCACCCATATAAACATTTTCTGTGGAGTTTCCTTTTCGAATCACCAACTTCAGCTGCGAGAGGAGAAATTTAGGTTCAAAACATATAATAGGAACACATAATGATCAAATGCATTATTCGTTACCTGCAGGAAGAGGTTTCCAACTTTGTGCATTTCACTGGTACCGACCGTCACTGCAACAACAGAGAAGAGCCAGGTTAAACTAATGAAGCAACAAAAAACACTTTTCCACGAGGAAAGCTGTGGGCGCTTTCCCAAATCCACTCTGGATCGTTTTTGAGACAGTTTTGGTGGCCACTGGAGGCGCTGTGGGGCTACGGTCACACACAGCAAGAACTATTTCCTTTTTTTTGTCAACTTCTCATCTCCTCCTCTCTGCCAGTGTTAATTTTGACAGCAAATTTTAAGTATTTTTTTTAAACTTAATTTTAAGTTTTAGTATTAGTCTTTAGATGAAAATGCAATTTAAGTCAAGTTTAGTCAAGATTTAGTCCAAAAATCTTGCAAGTTTTAGTCTAGTAATTTTAGTCAAGAAAGATTCCACGTGAATTTAGTCGACTAAATCTGAATAAATTGACTAAACTTTACATTATTCTTTTCAAACAGATTTATTAATGATCAAAGCACAGAGCTGTTTCTTTGGCAGTGGATTTAAAAGATATGAGGCTCTTTCAAACTGAAGTCCCTGAAGTTTTGATCATTTTGGTTCCTTCTTTTCATTTTTATTTCGTCTTTTCTTAGTCTACGAAAATATCTGGAGGTTTTAGTCACAGTTTTAATCTCATTAACCAACTTTAATTTAGTTTTAGTCTGCAAAAATATTACTTTGACTAAAATTATGATGAAATATTTTAGTCGACGGAATGAACACTGCTTTCTGCCCCACTGTACATCACTTTTTACAACTTACAATACAATGTAATATAGTGTTGTTGTTTTTTAATCTTTTTTTAAAATTATTTTTAGTGCATTTAGAGAAAACGGTTATTGAAGTTACAATTTCCCATATAGTTCTATGGAGAAACTGCAATAATTATGCTCCATATTGTTAATATTAGGTCATTTATTTGTTTCTAGGTGTAAGTTTATACAGTTGTGCTCAAAAGTTTACATCCCCTTTTAATCTTTTGGCCATTTTTCATAGAATATAACACATAAATCTTTTTTTCCACTCATGGTTAGTGGTTGTGTGAAGCCATTTATTGAGAACTGAGTTTACTCTTTTGAAATCATAATGAAACCGAAACTACTCAAATGTCCCTGATCTAACGTTTACATGACCTGCCAGGAAAATTGTTCAGGAGCAAAGAAAAACTCACTTCAGCTGAAATACAGGACTCTCTGAAAAAAATTGTTTCTTTCAAGATGCACAATATGTTAACTTTTGGTCAGGGACTTTTGGCTAGTTTCTAGTTGAAAAGCGTAAAACAAACAGGTTTTTTGACAATAAATGGCTTCACGCAACCACTAACCATGCGTGAAATAAAGGTTTTTGTGTTATTATTCGTATTCTATGAAATGCATAAGTTTACATACCCTGATATTCAGCCAGGGAATGTAAACTTTTGAGCACAACTGTATGTTAAGAGAACAAACTGACCTAAAACCTGAAAATTAGTTTTGGCTGAATAGAATGTAAAAATCTTCTCCAAGAAAACCTTTGTACAAACTTTTCTTGCTGGTTTTAGTTGTCAAAAATGCTACAGTGTTTTACTTCTGTGCCAAATTCGAGAAGATCCTCGTCTCCTGCCCTGCATTTCCACTTTGAATCCAGACTGGGCCGACCTCTCTGTGGCCTTGGCCCGTCGGTGGCATGCAGAGACAACAGTTTACATCTCAATAAGAGTGTGGGACCTCCCTGTTTACTCTCTCCATTGACCGCGGCTCTGTGTAAACAATGTAAACACGATGAGCGCCTGGACATTAGCGAGACAATGCTAATGACCCCCCACTGCCCAGTTTGTTAGCAAGTCTATAAGTGCGAGTCATTAACCGTGTGAAACAACACAGGGAGCATGTTAGACGCAGATCAGCTGGAGACGTGCACCTTGGCTCTTTTGGTTAAAAAATAACTTGGGTTGGATTGAAGTTAATATAACATCTGGTTAGCTTATGACATCAAAGTAAGATTAATTATATCAATTTGAGAACTATAAATTCAGTTTTATTCAAATTAGGGCCGTGCAGAAATGAGTACTGCCCACAAAAAACTCCTACATCTAGTACTTTTTAGGGCCTCCATGATTTTTTATGACAACAACAAGTATTATTCATATATATATTATTCATATTCATATTATTCGTATATTATTTTCCATTCTTCAAAAATGCCCTCTTTTAGAGACTGGATGGTGGATGGAGAGTGATGCTCAACTTGTCTCTTCAGAATCCCCCATAGATGTTGCATTAGGTTCAGATCAGCATCTCCTTCATAAATTGTGTCAGCGCAGGGCCCTTCCGGGCGCAAGTCGCAGGACGAGTTTGGAGCAAAACCACAATGAAGTGATTTTTTTGAAAATTTGTGATTTTCGCTTTTTTGCAGAATCTGTTAGTTCAGATCACGGAGAAGCCTCTCCATGTTTCAGATAACAGTTTTGATATTTTAAAAGTATATATTTTCTGTTTGAAAACAGCTAGATTCCTCTTGCTTCTCCCCGCGTTGTGGGGCGTGTAATTACAGCGGCACACTTCATTTCCATACTGGTTTGGTCAGGTTTCTTTGTTACAGTCTCCGCCCACCAAGCGACCGCATGGCTACTTATGCGGCGTCCTCGCAGGAGAAAGTCAGCTGATGAAAGCATACTAAGATGGACCCGTACTCCTCGTGCTGTGGGACTCCTGTCCACCCGAGGACGTTTACCAGTTTAACTCATTGACAGAGGTTTTTTGATGGGGCAGGGTGGAGAACGATCTGACGGAGCTTGTGTAAAAAAAATCAGGCCTCTAGACAGAAAGGGACTGATTCTGTACAGTGGCGTTCCAAGGGTGTCTTGGGGCCCCAAGCAAAAATCAATAGGGGCCCTATATGTATTAGATAATTTTGATAATATTTACATTGGTAGATATTACTATATATTAAATACACTGTATATAGGGAGAGGCTGCTATTGCAAGCAACACATTCTATCATAA
>OMNZ01096197.1:0-11880 GCA_900303255.1 Lesueurigobius sanzi
TAGGTCCTGAGCCGCTGCAACTCCGTGCGCCGCCATTGTGGACCAACCTGACCAGCATTATCTACGAAGTCCTCCGAGGTAGCCATGTTTGTTTATCTACGAAGTCCTCCGAGGTAGCCATGTTTGTTTATCTACGAAGTCTTGCAAGGTAGCCATGTTTGTTTATCTACGAAGTCCTGCGAAGTAGCCATGTTTGTTTATCCTTTGATCCATTTTTTATAGTGAATCCTCGTCCTCACAGTAAATCCTCCTCGTCCTCACAGAAAAATCCTCCTCGTCCTCACAGTAAATCCTCCTCGTCCTCACAGTAAATCCTCCTCGTCCTCACAGTAAATCCTCCTCGTCCTCACAGTAAATCCTCCTCGTCCTCACAGTAAAATCCTCCTCGGCCTCTCAGTAAATCCTCCTCGTCCTCACAGTAAATCCTCCTCGGCCTCTCCTCTCTGTTAGCTCCTCTCTGTTTGCTCCTCTCTGTTAGCTCCTCCTCTTAACCTCTTAATTTAAGCCCGTGGCTGTTTTTTCCGAATTTGTTATATATATCCTCTGGAAGGCTTTAACAGCTTGTAAAATGTCTAAAATGTTCATATTGCTCTCATATGATATGAATGTCTGTGGGGAGACTGTAGATGTGAACATTTTCAAGAAAATCATAGTGGACCTGAGTAACTGAGGTTGAAAGATAGAAAATATGAACTTCGCCTAAAAAAAAAAAACACACATTACAGCAGGTCAGCAGCTTGTTTTCATTTTGAGGTTTTTTTTTTTTTTTTTTTAGCATTTTGACTGTTTTTTTCAAGACCCACAGAAAAGGTCTATGTCAACATCAAACTTACCAAAATAAAGATAAGAGTCTCTTCTTTCATCTAAAAAAAAAGTTTGTTTGTACCTCTTTCCATTCTTTAGTAATCGTCAAAAATAGGTGAAATCACCCAAAACGCTGCAAGGCAACTGAAGTTCAGGTGTAGTGCCTTTTACAACAACAAACAATACCTTTAAGTTTACTCCTCAAGCAATGCCATCAATTAATGCTTCAATTATACTAATTGCAGACTAGAGATGAGTTAGTCCTAGCCCTAAATAATGTTGCTGCCATAGTTGGTAATGAGGGTGAACAACTCACCCTCCACCACTCTTCATTGGAGTCGTCCAGCACTGTGATACGGTCTCCAGGGCTAAAACAACAAACAGTAGTTGATTTGGATTTTTCATTGATTAGAAATAGACGAATACAAGCACTAATTAGTCCAAACTCACTGAAAGTCGAGGTCGTCTTTCTCGATGGCCTTGAAGCGGTACAGAGCCAGGTAATAGTGGGACATGGAGAAAGTCTTGGCCTGTTCACAAAATGAGTAGTGTTATTGAACTTCACGTGTTAAGCAGCGCCTACAAAACGACATGAAGCAAACAAAAAGAAGGTTGTCTTATAAAAGCAAAAAACACACCAGAATATATGGAAGAAAAGACTATAGCAGTGTTGTTTGTGAAGGCTGTCAGTCGTCTACTCTAGGAAGTCTTCATCGTATTGTGGCTTGAAGTTGATTGAGTTGAGGATGTTTCGCTACTACCAACACAAACTTCTTCTTAGCTTTTATGGAATTGAGTCTAGCCTCAATATGGGAGAAGGGATAAGACATGCACTCTCACCTCTTTATAATGGCCAATTGAGACCAAAAAGCAGCCCTTTGTTGGGTCATCACACCCTCCTCCATTGGTCTCGGGTCAAAACAAAGAACTGATAATTGACTGAAACTGTAAACAACTACAATCCAGAGTGAAACTGTAAACAATTGCAGTCGGGGGATAAAGGCAGCCCGTCCCTTCGTCCTGGGAGGGGCCTGAGCCTAATTTAAAGACCCCTAACTTGTCACACTTTCTGACCACAGGAAGCTTCTGTTGATAGGAGCGAAGCGTTCTCAACTCAGTCAACTTTGCGCCTTGTATGAAAAGCGCTTTATAAGCAAAAAATCATTCATTGAACTCAGTCCAGTCACCAATTCAAGCCACATTATGTTATAAAAGCGTGATTATCTCTGTATAAACCTTCTGGTGCTAAAATTGTGATACTCTAACACTAAATGCACTGTAATACAGCAAGGGATGATGATCTTTGTAATTCTCTGTTTTCATTGTTAGATTTTCAAATAATAGAGATGGAGACATCTGGGCATTCATTGATAAATCCAATTCATGAGTAAAAAGACTAATTTAATTTCAAGCTGATGTTTTGCCTCCAAAAAGGCAGCTACATGTTTGGTGTCGAAATGTAAATGAAGCAAATCCAGCTGCTTTTGGATGGATTGGACTGAATCATCATCAGACTTTGATAACCAATATTGTTAAGTTTCAAGTACACATTTTCTGACCTTATCATCAGCTTTGTCTCCTCCTTTGTCCTTTTTGTCATCAGGCTTTCCTGCAACAAAATACAAATCATTCAGATGCAAGTTGTAAGCAGAAATTACAACCATTCTTTAGTTTTACACATTTTCTTTTCACGCGAGTAGAGTTAGACTCCCCTTTGAATACTACCTTATCGTGGTGGAGGAGTTTGAGCATCAGAATGACCCTAAGAGCTATGTTGTCTTGGGCTTTATGCCCCTGGTGGGGTCTGCAATGGCAAACAGGTCCTAGGTGAGGGACTAAGGGCAGTTCCATACACCCTGAAAAGTTCATCATCAATGTCAATGTCGACTTTATGTCTATAGCACAGACTTGGTGCCCCAGCTAGGGCCCTACCTTGGAGCCAGGCCTGGGGTTGCAGCTCAAAAGTGAGGGCCTGGTTGTTACCTTTGTCCACAGGGTCAGCCTGAACGGACAACATGAGCAAGCCTCCTGTGGGTTCACCCCCCGCAGAGGGAGCCACAGGGGTCCCATGCAGAAAGGAATTTGCAGCAGTTGACTGTGGGTGCCTCAACAACCTGGTCCACACAGCATGGTTTGAGCTTGTGCATGAGGTTGAGTGGTACCGGCTGGTAGGTACCACCTCCATGCGCAACTCGAGCTCTGGAACCCAACTCATGAAAAGGGGTTGAACGCTCTACTTTTCTGCCATTGCCCACAGAGAGAGGCAGCGGGCTGGTGTGGGCTTGATCATAGCTCCCAGCTCTGCTGTCATGTGTTGGAGGTGAATTCTGAGCTGGGGGACAGGTCTCTCACTGTTGTCTCCGCCTACAGGTCTAACAGAGCACTTGCTCTTCTTGCCATCCCTTAGAGGGGTACTAGACAGTGTTTCGACTGGGTACTCCATTACCCTACTGGGCGACTTCAACACCCACATGGGCAACGACAGCGAGACCTGGAGGGGGGGGGGGGCTTCCCGATCTGAACCCGAGCGGTGTTCAGTTATTGGACTTCTGTGCAAGCCACAGTTTGTCCATAACCAACACCATGTTCGAGTGCAAGAGTGTCACCAGGACACGCTCAATGATTGACTTTGTAGTCAATCGATCACCCCCTTGTGGTGAGTTGGACCCGCTGGCAGGGGAGGAAGCCGGTCAGACCTGGCAGATCCAAGCCTATTGTGAGGGTCTGTTGGGAATATCAGGCGGAACCCTCTGTCAGCAGGGTCTTCAACCTTACGAGTCATGATAAACTCCCAGTACACTTCAAAACAGAGACACACCTGTCCCGGCCTGGGACTACAGACGAAAAATAGCCTCGTGGATAATTATTGTGGCATATTTACAGAAATGTTTATTATTAGACACTTTCCCTGAAATAAATAAATAAATACACAGTCAACCCAACTTTAAATATGCCATGCATCAAAATGTGTGTCAAAATCAAGGCGAAAATTGCACAGCGGAAGCCCAGCTTTAGAGAGTGTGAGGAGCTCAGTCAGCCAGGAAGAGCTCAGAGGAGAGACGCTGCTCATTCACATTGAGAGGAGCCAGCTGAGGTGGCTCGGGCATCTGATCTGAGCTTCCTGGTCGCCTCCTGGGAGAGGTGCTCTGAGCACGCCCCACTGGGAGAAGGCCTGGGAAAGACCCAGGACACGGATGGAGTGGCGGTGGAGATTACTACAATTAAATCCCAATATTTGGAGCACTTCTTACCCTCTCCACCTTCCTCATTCTCTTTGGGCTGCTGGTTCTCCTCCTCCTCTTCTTCCATCATCATAATCTTTAGAAAAAGCAGTCATTTTTATTTTAGTGCACACAAGAGAAGTTTTGGCGCTGACTTGAACTTGTCGTTACATTTTTCTTGTCGTTGTCTCCCTTCTTGCGCTCCTTGTTGGCCATGATAACTCCGACTCTCAGCGTGTCAAATACTGGGTCGTTCCTGTTTATGTTATCTGTCAAAAAACAACAGGTTAGATGGAAAAACGTAAGGATTCAAACGTATTTGCAAACGCCGCAGAATCAAAGGTAGAATCATAAACATTTCCAATTAAAACTTCTCAAATAGGTCTGAGAAACTTTAATCAAATCATAATTAAATCTACCTTCGATCTTTGCAGCAGAACAAAAAAAAAATGCATTGTTTTGTTGCAGTTGTAAAAGTATTACAGACTATGACCCTTGATATCATCTGCATCTCCTGTTCACTCTGAGTTTAGTCCTGATTGAGTCCTGGTTTTAGACCTGCTCAGTCCAGGTTTGGACCTGGTTTAGTCCATGTTTGGACCTGCTCAGTCCAGGTTTGGACCTGGTTTAGTCCATGTTTGGACCTGGTTTAGTCCATGTTTGGACCTGCTCAGTCCAGGTTTGGACCTGGTTTAGTCCTCCGCTTAAGAACGCTATGGGAAACCGCTGCATGTATCGCATGTACATATTTAATTAGGCTGTGCTCTGTTTTAAACTTTAGCGGACCATGATTAAATCATTTCTGGGCCGTTTTGCGAAAGGTAAAAAATGTAAAGCAGCTGATGGGGCTCTTTCTCTTTCTGTCATGTCAGGGCTGTAGTCAGTGCTCCAGAGAGAGAGCGAGTGGAGGGAGAGCGAGAGAGCAGCATGTAACAGCTCGACTGAGAGGATTGTCACAGTCAAAGGTGCGAGTCCTGGCAGGTCGGGGTTTGATTCGGATCCGGAATAAAAATTTAATTATTATTATTCATTTTCATGTTGTTTTTTGTCAAGGCCAAAGGGAGCCACTACAAGGAGGCTAAAGAGCCCAAGGTTGCTGATCCCTGTTCTAAAGGCTACTACTCTCACTTACAGAATAACATCTTTGTTGTCAGTCTCGGTCTCAATGACCTCCTCACACTTGATCACTGCCCATTACCTTTATAATAGTCCTGCCTTGGACTCTGGGCCAGCCTCATTAGCATGACAGAGAGCTCTTGGTTTCGGAAGGACACTGCTATAAACAGGGGCTACATTAAAGCAAAGCCCCCCATTCCAGATCATAGAAGGATTTTCTTTCTTTATAAAGATATGTTCTTTCACTTCCCGCTCAAACCATCTATTTTCTTTTGCTAAAATTTGAATGTTACGGTCGTCACATGAGAGATTGGTGGCTTTGAGGTGGAGATGCACAGCCGACTGGGGGCCACTAGAACCTTTTATGAAGTAGTTGTCAGTCTCTCAACAAAGGTTGTTTTTCTCTAGGTGAGAGTAGCCTTTAGAACAAAGAGAGGTGGGACTTGCAGATAAACTCCTCCTACTGGTCTATATTAAATCCACCTGGCTCAGAACTGACAAAGCTCTTTGGATGAAGAGTGAAACGTCCTACACTTCAACAACAGAGTACAGATGAAGACTGAAGAATCTTTGTCAAAGAATATTGAGTGATGTAATATCTGTTATTCAAAAACAGCACTGCACACTCATATTGCAGATGTCAAAAATATTTATTGATGTTGTTTCGGCCCTTTGGCCTTCTTCAGATCAGCAAATGATTTACCTCTTCATCTGCCCCTCAAGTAAGACTTTTTGGTGTGTGTTCCTATTTTTCTGTTTATGATGTAATATTTGTACCACAAAAATCCATATGTTGCAAAGTCTTCCATCTGACTGAGTTGGCACATTTGTTTTTACAAACTCAGTGTAAAATATTAAAAAGTTATAAATGTGCAAAACTTTTGATCACATGTTTTTTGAAGTCTTATTTTGACACAATGCTGAACAGATGGACATTATGGATAGTTGTATTGCTATTTATATCTAATTGTGTCTTTGTATGCATTTTAATTGGTTTGTTATGTACACTGGTTGGCTGCAGCATGGGTGAAGACAAGACAAGACAAATTTCCCATATCTGGGACAATAAAGTTTATCTTATCTTATCTTATATACCGTGTTGAATAGGTTTTGTATATTGCCATAATATCGTTATCACAAAATTGTTTTTTTTTTGTTTTTCTCAATATTGTGCAGCCCCATAGGACCAGTTTGAGAAGCACTAATCTTGAAATCATCTTCTAATCATAGAGAGACAGAAAGTTCCATGTAGCATTTGCCCAGGGTCCATTGGTACAGTATAGTTGCGTGTATCACATTGAAATAAGGAAGAGAAACAAAAAACAACAAAATAGTGATATTTTGCTAAGATCCCAGATATAACTATACTAAAATATTCTTGTGATGTGTCTAATCTTTCAAATACACTTTCATCTTTAGACATATGACAATAATTATTACACTAATTTCTAAACAAAGTATCATAAATACGGTCATCCTACCCACCCAAGTCAAAAATGCCGCTCTAAACGGCCACCAGGGCGCGCTCCAACCCCAAGCACTCACTCACTTGGGTCAGGGATGTCGCTGCTGTACAGAGGAGAGCTGTAGGCCCGTCTGAATCCAGGCGGCTGCACAATTAAACAGCATGGATTTGGTTTCAATGACTTTGTGTAATGATGTAAGAACAGACAGTTGACTCACGATTTTGCCGAAACATTTCTGATACTCCACGTAGGACTGGCACGAGTGGTGGATGTTGGTCTTACAGTTTTTACACCTCAGCGCAAACTTGTTATTCACTGCAAAGAGGAGGCTATTATTCAGTACATAATTATGAATAATGATAGTAAATTGGCTTGGTGCATGATGGCTACGCTAGTTTCTCTGATCTGTTTGATTGTGAGCGCCTGTCCTATTCATGTTCTATGGAGATTGGCTTAGACCTGTTGGATTAATTGTATTTTCTAAAGAGTCTTTGGTGAACAGTGAGTTCCTGTTGATGATCACTTACTGTGTGTTAATAACTGTATATAGATGTAAATAGTATTCCACTTACACCAAAGAAACAAGCCTCAACATTTCTGGAACTAAGTTATTTGGAGCGATGTCACTAAAATGTAACTTTTTGGCAACAACCTTAAACAATACATTTGGAGAGGAGTCAACACGGCCAGTGATGAAAGGTGCACCATTCCTACTGTGAAACACAGAGGTGGATCACTGATGTTTTGGGGATGTGTGAGCTACAAAGGCACTGGACACCGGGTTTAAACTGATGGATGAATGCAGGATGTTCACCAAAGATGGAGGAAAATGTGCATTCATCAGCCCAGAAGCTGCGCATGGGTCGTACTTGGATGTTCCAACATGGCAATGATCCAAAACACAAGGCCAAATCGACCTGTCACTGGCTACAGCAGAATAAAGTGAAGGTTCTGGAGTGGTCTCTCAGTCTCCTGACCTCAATATCATTGACCCACTCTGGGGAGATCATGCAGTCAGGCCAGGACTTTAAGAACTGGAGGCTTTCTGCCAAGAAGACTGGGCAGCTTCATTGATCAGAAGACTCATTAGAGTTGAAACGTTGGTAAATTTGTAAATAAATCCACTTGCACCAGAGTGCCTCGGCTTTCTCTTTTTTGAATTCTGCCTGAACCTTACCAGCACCACTTTACTTTAAGATCCAGTGAACACGCTGCCTTTTCTCTTACAGCCTATTGGTAGTTGCTTTCCCTGTCACCCTACAACATCTAGAATGGGTTTAAATAACTTCAATCCAATATTAATATTGTTTTGAGTAGTTTTTGGATCGGTGCAGTGTCTGCAGTCGTTGAACTGAGTCCAAAAACAAAGCTCTTGATTTACTAGACGTATTCCTAAAGATTCTGAGAATCCTCTCAGAGAGCTGCTAACTTAACCTAAAAATTCCTAGCAAGGAGTCTTAGCTTAGGAGTGATTCCAGAACATGCCCAGAGAACTCTGAACAAGGAATGGACAAAAACTCCTATCTTAGTGAGGAGCAGTGTTGCAGAGTAATGGATTACTTAGTAATTCACTACTGTAATTAGATTACTTCTTTAGTAATGGAGTAATGTAACGAGATTACAATTGCAAAACTGGTTATTAGATTACACATTTTACTTTTTAAATAATATTTTGAGCACAAAACATTAATTTTAAGATTACGGCCTGTGCTAAAGTCGAACGCAGTTGCTGCACATTTATTTTATGAAATATACAGTTTTTGGTTTAGTTTTGTGTTAAGCAGTAAACATTATTCAATCGAGTTACAGCCAAAGATTTACACTTCAGTAAATTTCATTTCAAAGGACTGAGAAGCTGTTGTTCAATCCTTTAAAAAAAACAAACAAAGTAACTAGTAATTGGTAATCAGATTACTTTTCAAATACAGTAATCAAAGAAGTAACGAGATTACTTTTAGAAAGAGTGATCAGCAATCAGTAGTTGGATTACTTTTATAGAGTAATCCTAACAACACTGGTGAGGAGGTGTGGTTGACCCCATATACATATGAGTCATCATTTCAAAAGCTGTGATTGGTTGATCCTAAAAGCTAGATAAAAAATATATACTTTTGGTGATAATGGGCAAAGGATGTACCCTCAAATCGATAAACCTAATCATAGAATCTAATCTGAAGACTGTGTCATTGTAAATAATATTTGACATAAAAGAAAATATCTGATAGATAGATCACATAAAAAAAGAAAAGAATGAATGTTAAATGAATAGTAAGCCATACTTTAAAATGATCCTACAAAATGTGTGAAAACACAGTATTAACATAGTGATAGTTACATTTATTTGCTTATATTAATTAATTTTTGCACTTTCAACATTTCTTCTCACTTTGGTGTTAACAAGGGTAAAATGGCTCAGCTTTCATCGATGTCTGTGATTGCTGAGCGGCCTGTAAGAAGCAGTGTTGGGTGGCTTTCAAATCTACCACAAACAAGTGTACAGCAATGGAGAAGAAAAGGAAAGGGAAACCCAACTGGACAGAGGAACAGTGTTTGCTTCTGGCTCAATTGGTCAATGAGCATAACACTGTATGGACAATATCTCTGCTGCCTCTTCCGTCTGCCATTTTGTCCTCTGCTTAGGGAACTCTTAAGCTGCTTAAAAGTCCTCTTCCCTGCTCCTAACAGATCTCACCTTAGGAGCTCTCTTAAGAGCTAGGATTCTTTAGGAATAGCCTTTTTCTTTACAAGGATCTACTATTCACTTTTAGGGGAATCATGATTCTCAGAATTTTCTTAGAATTTGGCCACTAGGAGCAAGTCTTTGCACTAAGAATCTTTAGGAATAAGAGTTAAGAGGAGTACGACCAGCTAGTGCACTCAGATGAGTTTAGCTACCTAGTTAGCTTAAAAGGCATCGCTCATATTTGAACAATATAAGGCTAACACAAAAAGAAAACCTTCCCAGCCGTTAAGAGCATGATCCATAAGGCTGTGCTGGTGCATTTGAGGGAGAGGTCGTGGTGTTAAGATATATCCATCCACTCCACCGCATGAATGTAACCAATGCTGCCTCAATCTGGAGGATATCGCTCAGGTATTTCTCCAAAAGTCAATTTTCTTACCCCATTAGCAAAAACATTGTAAACATTCTGAACATTCTGAGTAATGTAGATCCCTGTGTGGCGTGTTACGGTGACTCACAGACGATCATGCGAGCGCAGACGTCACAGAACTTGGGCTTCTTGCAGTAGTGGTCCTTAAACTTGTGAGGTTTGTCGTTGATCCTGACCACGGGAGGTGGAGGTTCGGGCTCCTTCTCCTCCACCTCCACCTCCTCATCGTAAATGAAGTACACCTAAAACGTGCACAAGAGAGAAAGACGTTCAAGTTGGCTAAATATGACACAACAGGCAGAAACTTGCTGTGTTTCCAAGTTTCTCAAAGCGCTGCACTGTGGTCATTATCAGTGGCTATAACAGTCCTGGGGCAGACTGGCGAAATGAAGGCTATCTGTGCCATCGGCCCCTCCGATCACCACCAACCGCTCACTCACACTCTACATACATACATGCAGTGGGTGAAGTGTCTTGCCCAAGGAAACAATGACAGGCTGCATCTGCGGGTGCTGGGTTTGTCGCTGCGGTTGTTTATTTATGAAAATAAAAAAGATATCTTAGGTACAAGAAAAGTCAGATTTAGATTAAGGATAGCTTTTTCAGGGGAGTCCTGGCTCCAGAGGGGAACCTATTGTACATGTTTTCAATGGTAGTCGAAGACGGAGCACCCAGGGGACACAGACACGGGGAGAACAGGCTCCAAACCTTTTTGCTGTGAGGCACAAGCACTAACTACTATGTCGACCCTTGCTTTAGTGGGAAGGAGAAGAACTTTTACATAAACAAAAAGTAATATTACTTTAGAAATATTGAGCACAAGTAAAACTTTAAAATTTACTTTTTATATATCTCACTGACGTTCAGAGTCCTGGCCCTGGAATGGGACCTGTTGTACATGTTTTGTCATGACATAGGGTAAACTTAAGGTAATGTCTGCAGGATGCTCTTAGTACAAGTTTTACAATATGTGAAAATTCCTCATTTGAAAGCTCAGAACCTCTAGACTTCAGCCTGGGGTGGTGAAAGTGTGAGAGAATTATTTTTCCAACCTGGTTTTAGTAATAGAATCTGTCCACCCTCAAATTGGGGCTCATTCTGCTCTGATTAGATAATGGCCTGACATTTAGCTCATATCTAACAAAGAGGTCAAATATTTACAAAAAAACAAAAACAAATTGTCATGCTTACACTTGTATTGCACTTTTCACGCCTGATTAGAAAGTTTCTCAAACACGTCTACGCTGTGGACCAGGGGTCCAAAGGTTTTTCATCAGGGGCCGCATATTTAAGTGTGAATGGAATGTGGAAAGTGTATATAATGTGAAAACATTCAGTTGGGTGCAGTTACTTTCATTTAGGCTTAGAAGATTAAAGCAGCACTGACTCACACTAAAATGTAGGATATTAGGATTATATCTGTCGACTGGGGGCCACTGTCGAGAATTATTAATCTCTGATGATGTGTACCAACTTTTTAAACGGCACCGGTGCTTAAACGGTTCGCAAACCGGTACTTTAAAGCAGTGTTTCCCAACCAGGGGTACGGGGACCCCTGGGGGTACGCGAGAGGTTAGCAGGGGGTACTTGAAATAATTTCACACAAAAAATAAAATGAAACAAATTGTATTTTTGATTATTATGGTCAACGAAAAGATGTTTTAAAAAATTTAACTGTAAAGAGTGAGATTTTTAGCATATTTTCCCTCATAAATTGGGAGTTTCTGGCATTCACTTTCTAACTAATCAACAAAACCATCGATGCAGGGGGTACTCAGACCATAAATGAAAGGCCCAAGGGGAACGTGAGACAAAAAAGGTTGGGAACCACTGCTTTAAAGAACAAAACCGCACACACTTTGTCAAAAACCAATACCCTTTATTTTATTTCCAGGGCCAAATTGAACACAATACTGGTCATTTATTGAATAAATTTTATTCAATAAAACACTGTTTCTTTCAGTGTTTTTATCATTTATTTGAGCTGAAACGCCTAAGTCACTTTCTTTAGTGCAGTCTCAAGACCCACCAGGGAGACACATTTGCTTTCTTAAAGGAATAGTTCAGCGCCTTTACATGCATACATATGTTCTAACCTGGGCTTAGATGAGGCGATTCGTGGCTGTCTGGTCTTTGTGCGTTCCTTCAGTCCCGTATGAC
>OMNZ01096210.1:0-13663 GCA_900303255.1 Lesueurigobius sanzi
TCTTTCTCCCTCCTCTCTCATGTCTCTCTCCACCTCCAATCCTCTCTCCATCCTCTCTAATCTCTCTCCCTCCTCTATCTCATGTCTCTCTCCACTTCCTCTCTCTCTCCCTCATCTCTCTCCCTCTCTCTCTCTCTCTCTCTCTCCCTCCTCTCTCTCTCATCTCTCTCTCTCCCACCCCTCTCATCTCTCCCTCTCTCCCAGTCCACACTGCTCACCACCTTTGGGTTGTCCATCTTCACGGCCTCCTCCCTCTGAAAGTGCCTCTGCGCTGCTCTCCGCCTCGAGCCACTGAGCCGCGGCCGAGCTCATGTTTGGGCTAATTAAGGACATTCCACTGGAGACCACAGCCAAGGCACATCCGCAACGTCCAACAAAGAGGAAGCAATTTTACAGTTTAGAAATCGCTAAATCCAGCTATAAATCGGTGCCAGAAATGCCACGAGGAATAATCAGTGAGCGGTAACAAAGCAGCGTTGTGAAGGAGCCACTGTGTGAAAGGGGAGGCCGGCTCGTAAATATACTTCACGAAAACGTTTACAGTTTGAGTTGGTCATTTATGTGAAAACGTATTGTACACTGCAAAAAGTATCATCTAGAAATAGTGAAATAGTAAAATCTTCATGAAATAAGTAAACTTGCTCTTGATTTGCGTCACTAAATGACAATAAAATCTTGGATCTGGACACTGCAGGGACAAGAATTGGGGCTAGTTTAATGTCTTAACATAGAAACTTTCATCTGGAAACAAATGAATTGCCAAATCTTCACAGTTAAGTGTTTACAGATTAATTCCCTTATAATTAGTAATAAACTAATTATTGATTCACTGAAACTAAACCTGAGCCACACAAACTTTTTGTTTTGTTTTGTGTTCATTCATTTTATTTCCTTCACTCTCTTACTTTGGTAACAGTGGAAATCCCAGCTCACAGGAAGTGCCAAGACAAAGAGGAAATGCTTCGACACCAAAAGTGGGCGGGGCAGAAAAAGGTGACTAAAAAACGTTTGCAGGAGTGGACTACAATCACAGCTGTGACGCCTCGCTGCAGCAGGAACCACACAGAGCGGATGCCGCTGTGGTTAGTGCCCTCACAACTTCCTCTGCAGCTCCTCACTTCACATCCGCCTCTGACTCAACTGTATCTGTGTGTAGAAAATATAATTCAAGTCCACCAGAAAATACACAAAAAAGGGGGAAAAATTGGGATTCCCATAACAAACCTCCATTCTCTGGCTAGGCCACACCCCCTAGCATGATGTGTTGCCAACTCTATCTATTTGGCTTGTTTCAAACCAAAGCAGACTCTTAAATTATAATCAAGAAAGAGATATGGGGAGCGCTGCATCTTCAAATATTTGTCAGGTGCTCATTGGAAGTGGAGAGGGGTCACTTTGAAGATCAAACTGGGAAAAGGAAGACCAGCCAGAGGAAAAAGCCGACCAACAAACTCCAAGGCAATCCTGCCAGTTATATAAAAGCCTTTCTTCAAACATAACTACTGTATGAGGAGGAGCAGCTGCAGGCGCTCACTGGATCATATGAAGTAGGTTGATAGCCGGCCAGGTGCTCTTCAGGATGAACAGGCAGATAGGCATTTAAACTATAAGAATGAATATCTGAGGCACGTCTGGTTCGAACGAAGTTCTTTTAATAAAATGCCAATGTGTTTCGACACAAGGCCTTTCTCAAGGCAGTGTGACACACAGCTGTTGAGCACTGGGTGAAAAAATAACTACTGTATACTTAGAAAACGCACTACTCTGCTCAAAAACACAATTCTGCTCAGGGTGCATACTCTTCAATTATAGTAGATATATAGCAGTAATTATATAGAGTCCAGTTCTTAAACTGAAGAAGGATTGAACACCTGGTGGATGCTCCTCTTTACGCCACGAAGCATCACTTATTTTATACAATATTACAATATTTTATACTTCACAAAGTCCATCAATTTTAGTTCATTGTTCGATTTTAGAAAAAGTTGTGGGTGGAATCACTGAATCCAGCTTGATTTATTATTCTCATTGCTTTTTTTTTTTTGCAATTAACTAATAAGCCGTGTTGCGGATACGTCCATTTTGAAATGCCGCAATGCATTATGGGGCGCCCAGGGGGTAGATAAGAGTCGGTCGCTAATGCAATAGCTTCACTCTCGCCACATTATTCTGAATTTAACAATGTTTACAGATGTTATTTTCCCAAATCTGCAAAGGACACTGAAAGGACACAAACTGAGGACAGTATTGTCCGGATATAGAGGGTTTATTTAGTTTTCCGATCATTTTATAACACGTTTCTGGGCCTGGTGCTATAATTAGTACAAGTAAATACCCCCAAGACAATCAACAACACATAGTTATCAAATATTGGAATCAATAGCAAATATACCTCGAGCTTCTTATAATATTCACAAATCAGTAACAGATTTCAGTCCCTGGAGTCAGGATTTGCCCCCTGGTAAGACCATAAAGCAATGCGTCAACGTGAAATTACCTGAAAAAACGTGAAAAAACGTCAACATGGTGGTATCCGCGAAACAGCTTATGGATCCACAAACATTTACCCACATTTCCGAGGAGTAGGATCAGGTGAATAAGGGAAAATATGTAAAAACTTTTGCTGTGTTTTACTGATATAAGCATGAGAGAAAAATTCATTTCAAGTTTTGTCATTTTTTATGTTCGTAATAACGAATAAAGCCATATTTAAATGTATGATTTTATTTTGTTGACATATTAGTTACAAAGAGTTGTTTTGAGGGGGTTTACTTTTATAATAATGTAGTAATTAGATGATAAATCTGTAAAAGTTCAACTTCCACCTTGTTTTTTGGGTTCAAAGCTCAATAAATCAGGCTAGGAATTAAATATTGAAAAGACTGGAAAGTTTGGAGTGGAGATGTATTTTGAGAAAAAGCCCTTTGAAGTTCCAGTAAGTTTATATTGTATGTGATTAAACTAGCACCAAATCTGAAAATGGAAACTATTGACTTGTACCTGTAGTGTCTCCTCTCAACATGTCAAGGTAAATACAATACATAGAGAAATATTCATGGCGTACAGCAGCAGCAGCAGAAGCAGCAGGAGTGTGACTTGGTAAACCTCTGAAACTGCAGCTCATGAACCAGTTTATAAACAAACACACTGCTCTGACGCCCACACCACAAACACCAGCTCAGAAATAAACATCTCAATCACTCTTTCATATGAGCCATCGTTACGACAAACCCAGATACCAGTGGCTGATAATGTTGTGTCACAGTCAGACCCAGGACTCCGGCGGTGACAAGGGACAAACAAATGTATCGCAGACTTCCATTAGTTTATGTTTTCATGTTAAAAATAACCAAAATTGACAAAGACTTGGGGATTGCATGAATCAGTGGGACAATTACACTTGATCCTGCAGGCGGATGCTTAAGGCACCTATGCAATCGTAGTTACTGTGCTCATGGAGGACGAAAATATGAGAAATTTAGAGAGAAAATGGTGAAGTGCTCTCAAAAATGTGTATAATGTTTAAGAAAGCATGTACTGTAAAATAACAAAAAGAATAAAGGCTAGTGACTAACAAAGCTGTAACTATAACATTTTAAAACCATGTTCATCACATATGCAGTGTCCTCTAGCGTTTATTTCTATCTAAAGTGAGGAGGCTGAGATTACAGCAGGTCATTAAATATTAATATGTTCAGACACAGGATTCCCATGGGACAAACTATAGATCTATGCTCCATTAGCTCCGCCCATTACTGCACAGAGAGGAGCAGCATCCAGGTCACCAAATGGTCACCGCCCCTTTTTAGGTGATAACAGAAGCCTCTGTACCAGTGGTTTCACTCGGGTTAATATCACCGGGGGTCTCAAAAAATCTGTCATGGGCTATGTTTAACCTTCATTAAATAATCTCTCATTTTTAGGGCTATCATATTATACCTATTATAATAAGTTATTATTATAAGACCCATTATTATTATTATTATTATTATTATTATTATTATTATTATTATTATTATTATACCTATTATTTATGTTACGTATTACAGGATAAATTAAGATTTAGTTCATGGAATTCATGTTCCAAGATTCTCTTTTGATAAAGAGCGAAACGTCCTACACTTCAACTACAGAGTACAGATGAAGACTGAAGAACCTTGGCCTACGATGGACAACTCCTGTACGATAAACTCGTCAATATTAAGGCTAATATTTCACTGTTAGGAATGCAATAGGAGCTTCTTATTGGTAAACACTTGTATTTGCACAAATTTTACTTTGGGCCACAGTTGAGAGGTTCAACCCCTGTAGCATTTTGATGAGGGAGAAAATCAACTGGCCACTATTAGCAAACTTGCCGACCTCTGGACCAGACCATCAGCTGCAGCTGACTGTGGTCTGGAGAATATCCAACACGAGCAGATAACAAAATCCCTAAAACAATACGAACATGTCGAACACTGGCTCTGACTCCAATACCAGTCAGAGTGTCTCGAAAATCATGGAGGGAAAACATTTAGCTTCACTATAACTCGCAGACAGGACATCCCTCTGCCAGTCTGCATTAGCTCCATCAATACTCTAGTCTCTCACTCTCCCAGTCTCTGTCTCTCTCCTCTATATCCCTCCTCCCTCCCTCGCTCTCTCTGTATCTCTCTCCTCTAATTCTCTCTCCTCCCTCTCCTCGCTGCCTTCATGTTATGTAGAATTTTTTTCAGGAAAGATCCAGCTTGTTTTCACCACTTCCCATGAATACAATTGAATACAACAGTTGTTAGTGAGTCAGACCCGTCAAAGGGATGATACAGAGGCCTGATATGAGCCTTTATTTAAATACAATCCAGACACAAAAACCACAGGCCAAAAAAGGGACATCATGTCATACCCAGTTTCCTCTGGCCTTTGCTTTTCTCTGCTCCATCTGTGTTTCATGCCCAGCGCAGCTTTAACTACTACCTTCTACTAACATCGACACATATATTCGCATTGTGCCCTCCTTTGTATCCCTTGTTTTAGAATGACCTGTCGACAGGGATTTTTCCACCAAATATTGAAAAAAACCTAATCTGATGCAAGTCCTGTACCTAATGTTCCCCCAGAGGGCCCCGCACCCCTGGTTAGGAAGCACTGACCTAGGACCCGCCCTCAGGCAAACATACCTGACCTCTCTCTCACTCCTCACTTCACTTGGGGCCGTGTTTGTTCCCGAGCATGTTTGACAGACACTTATGGCGCCACTTGTTTATTTTTCTCAGCAAACATCTTATAAAGTGAAGCATTCCTCTAGTGCGTGACGGGGAGCTAAAAACGGCCCTGTCTCACAATGTGCACGGTTCATCAGGTAAAGACGGCATGTTAATATGTTTCATCACCTAAAATATATATGTAAGTGGATGAGGATATCGTTTAATTCATGTCATGACTACAACATTTCTGTTGTACTTGTTGCAATGACAATAAAGATTATTCATTCATTTGCAAAAGCAGATCTCCATTTTGAATTTTTTGCCAAATAAAAATATATTTGTTACAGGTGACACTAGTAAAGCTAAAGTTGAATCGTTGGTGAATATTGTTGTTGCAGTAAAATATGTGCATGTGGTCATTAAAAACCATAGATAAATAAATAGGAGATAGACAGGCCCCATAGCTACAGACGGCAACTTTGGGAACTACAGTGAGGGGGAAACAAAGCATGAATATAGCTAAACTTTCCAACTGCTCCACAATTACTTGAGCAAATGCTGGATTACGGATGTCTCTTCAACCAAATAAAGATACAGAGACATGAAGAGGAAGAAATAGGTGCAATGACCCAATTCACCATAATGCTAACGCTAGCTTCATGCTACCGGCTAGATTTGAGTGTCGATTTTTCACTTCTACTGGACAATCTGCTCAATCTTTTAATCACTAAAACGTTCATAAGGACCCATTTTGACATTCGGCATTTGTGTGTGGTAATTGTGCTTTTAGTCTGCCAGAAAATACCGAAAAAGAGTGAATCCCATAACAAGCTTTTATCCCCCTGTCTAGGCCATGTCCCCTAGTATGAGGCTTTTGCCGACTGTAGCCATTAGTAAGTATAATAAGTATAATCCCTCATCATGAGGGAAATCAAGAGGCCGCATGGTCCTAAAAAGGCAAGAGGCTCTTACAGAATCAGATTTAAGACAAAACTATTCAAATTACTTTAATTGATTATTAAAATAAAGAATATAAATTAGAAAAAATATTAAATGCTATACGTGAAGAATAAAAATGGTAAAATGGTATAAAATATGGTATAAAATATATTTTTTTAATTGAATAACAATTTTTATTCTTCATGATTCATGTTTTTTTTTTAAATAAAATTCATAAGATAATAATAATAATAAATTTTATTTATAATGCACTTCATATTTGCAGAACAAATCCCTAAGTGCTACAGTAAAACATTCCAATAAAAACATGCAGTACAAAATAGGTTAAAGGTTGGTTAAAATTAGCTCAAGAGAAGTATTGGGTAAATAAAAAGGTTTTAAGATGTTTTCTAAAAGAGAAAGATGTGTTAAAAGTTTTCCTTTTAATGTTAATAGCAGAATTGTTTGTTGTTTTTTTCCCTCTATTGCCTTGCTAGTATTTTTTTTTGCATTTGACTCTCAAATTTGAAAAGCTGACAGTGAGGCGGGCCTTAGAATAGTGCCTTCTCATTGGCTGAAGGACTTGGTGACTATGTATTTAGCCTTTAGCCCTGCTAAGCTTTGGGCCAAGCTTTGACGAACAATGTTCTAGCTCCATAAAACAAGTTAGTTCTTAGAAACGGTCCCACAAAGTAATTTTGGAGCACATACTTATATATTCCTGTACATACAGTACATACATACCATCAAGTCCACAGAAACACAATGGGAAACGTAGCAGGCCTCTTGTGTGCGTTTTTTACCCGCCTTGAAATCCGCCTTAGTAAGTCTCTCTCTGTCACTCAAAACTATTTTTCTGGGTCACAGAGTCCTTCAGCCAATGAGAAGGCACTATTCTAAGGCCCGCCTCCCTATCAGCTTTTCACCAAAAGCAAAAATTCAAGAGTCAAAAGCAAAACTTTGAGAGTTAAATGCAAAACAAAAACTAACAAGGCAAAAGAGGGAGGGGGGGTTTATTGAATAATCATTTTTATTCTTCATGTTTAGCATTTAATAGTTGTTCAAATTTGAATTGTTTATTTTTATGTTGGAATCTAAATAATATCTAATATATTACAAAAATATATATCTATTTTGAGTTCCTTTAAAAGTAATTTGAATAGTTTTGTCTCAAATCTGATTCCCTAGGCTCCGACCTCGAGGGGGTGGGCTTAGTGACAATGAGCCTCAGTAGTTCTCCAGAGCCTGTCAAAGCTGGCTCAGTAAACTTAAAAAGATTGATGTTTACAAAAACCAGCATGGTTAAAAATATTATCCTTCCTCAGTGTTGTCACAGAAGAACAAGTCAGTCCCCGGAGGATTCCATATTACAGAGTTCCTTTCAGAGTCGCCACAGCAATGTCAGCACCCACCATGAGGATCAAATAGAAGTGCCATCTTCACACATTAATATGTATACCGCTTTAGTTTCTTAAGAAGAGACACAACAGGCAAAACGATTTTTCCACATTTTGGACACCTTCATGATAAAATAATTAGACCTTAGTTCATATGTGCTGACAGAGAAGACATTGAACTTTGTGACAGACTTTGTTTCATGTGGATTGCCCCAAGATTTAACAGAGAAACAACCAAGACCAAGACTAAAAATCTGCATTCAAGGCCCTTCGCTGTGTGGCCATTACATCATCTGTGGCTTATACGGATCGACTCCTAATCTGAGAGAAACCTCCAATCTGTGACCACACTGTGTTTAATGTATGTATTAATCCTTCTGCTGTTGACTCACAACAGATCGCCTCATCATGGGATAAACCAACACGAGCTGTGGCCAAGACAACAGCAATGAAGAAACAAGTGAATTACTGAAGAATCAATGTATTTTGTCCGATCATTTGTGACCATAAAGCAGTCAGTGTTTCCACCTTCTTGAATCAGAAGACACACAACCAAAGAAAAATGTCACAAAAAGTGTATTTATTGTAATATAATGACAATCTAGTCTCAATTGATTCATTCAGTGTGAAACCTAGTGGAACACAAAGTGAGATTCTGCAGGAAAAGAAGAAAGATATTGTAGGCAACAAAAATTATCACATTTTCAGGTTTTGGTCCAGTTTGCTCTTAACATGTACAGGTAAACTTCACCAGGAAACAAATGAATTATCTGATCTTTAACATAAGGAGTGTAATTATTGAACTGATTCAATGTTCCTCCATAGCACTATTTTGGAAATTGCAACCTCACTGAGCATTTTTTCAAATACCATTTTTCTCACATTGTCATGATGACAAATGTAGACAATGTTTTTAAGGTTTGTAAAGAGGGGTTTTTCAATATGTAATTCCTGCCTGATTTATTGAGTGTTGAGGCTAGAAAATAGTTCAAAGTACGTTGAAAGCTCGTCACCGGAGGAGCGGTCGCTTATTATGGAAACTCACTTTAAAGAACAAGTAAACACCAAACCAACTTTTTTTTTGCTGATAAACTGTCTAAATGGGTGTGTAATAGTATTATCTACATGTTCCAGTTAATATTTTGACATTTTAGTGCAAACATGCTGAAAAGTGTCCTTTATGCCTAAAACCGAGTGGCTAACGGACTCTAGAGGTTGAACTCGTAATGTGCATCTATTCCATTTGAATTTTGCGGTTAGCTAATAAAGTGGAATTTGAGCTGGTGGTAGAAGTTGACGTCATCAGCTCTGCCACACCTCACCATCCTCTCTGACGCTGTGGTATCACTGTGGCTCCTCCCCTTCTCCCCCGTAGCCAGTTGGAGTTGGATTAGCGAAAACGCCTCTTTCACGGCAGATTTCAAATTTTTGGTGTGGGTGGAGTAAGGCTCTGGCACGCCCGTTTAGTCCCTCTTTAAGTACAGGTGAACGAATGCGGGACCCATGCAAAACATGTATAATAATAATATAAACACTGGAATTAAGGTTAGTTTGGAGGGCGCCGAGTCATGTAGGACCCGCACCACTAGTATGCAAGAAAATCTAACAGCTAAGGCATTTTGTTTTTGGCATGTAACAACAGGAATATCTCCTAGTATCGGCCATATAATAATAATAATAATAATAATGCCATTACAAGTGTATTGTATTGTGCTTTTCAAGCCTGATTAGTTTCTCAAAACACTAAATATATGAATGCAGCTCTCCGTACAGGGTGGTTCAAGAGATAGCCTTAATACACAATTATTTATCATCATAAAAAATAATCTTACCAGATATAAACTGATCACCACAAATGTGTGTATTATGATCTCAACTTCGGACGATTTGACTTGTTTGGTCTTGTCTAATCTTTTGAAGGTGCGCACCTGCGACCAATTAAGTCCTGAGTTGTTGGTCCTATTGTGTTGTTTTTATACAAAAACAAAGGCGTGGCAATGGTAGCACAGTGCAGTATTCCAGTTGTGTTGCATCCAGTCTGCAGGAGCATACTCCTTATTTAGTTTGCAGGCGTCACATGAAACAGGTCTGTAGCGGGGCCACACCCTGCTGGACTTTGGGAATAGCCCCACTAATGTAATACCCAGTTTATTCAAAAAGCCAAAAATTATAGCCGATTTTGTCCATTTGTACACATAAAATGAGCTCTTTGTGTAAACGAAAACATAAAACAATTTCTTTCTCATATTCACATCAGTAATATACAGCAAAAGTGAATGAATATCCCTCAATTTACATTTTTCTATTATTCCCCTGCAACGCCTCACCTTAAGAGAGATGCAGTCACTTTGAATGCAACCTGGACATTCTGCATCAAAGTTATCGAGAGAATGCACAAAGCGCAAGTAAAACTGTAAAATTGTATACTGTGCCACATCCATCCACGACCACACAGCCCCTTTCATTCTGCTCCAGTTATGGCTGAGTAGATAACGCTTCTATTTATAGGTTTGAGAGAAAAACATGAAGCCAAATCCTCATCCCTCGCTGTCCCGGCTCGGTCCCTCTGAGCCGTGGGTTCAGGTCGGGAGCAGAGGCGCAGAATGGACCGACATGACAATCACAAAAGCACAGTCAGAAGCTGTGACACGGGCACTTTGCTCTGACGATGCTCAAATCCAGGTTAAATTGGTCTTTTTGCTGCATGTGAGACTGAAAAATGGCATTTGTTTTTTTTTTTCAATTTCCAAGTTTTGGGTCAGTTTGCTCTCTTAACAGATAAACTTTCACCTGCAAACTAATAAACAGCCAAATCTTCACAATAAGGTGTTATGATTCAACGTTTCTCCTTAGAATTATGACAGACATTGTAACTTCAAAGGCCAATTCCTCCAAATGCATTTTTCTCACAAATAAGTAGTGTTTACAGTAGAGCTGTCACTAACGGTTATTTTAATCAGCAAATAGTCAGCCATTATTTATTCGATTAGTCAACTAATCTAACTTCTTATTTTTAGTTTTGCTGTAAATAACTCCAGCTGCTGCATGGTACATTTATATAAAAACAATATAACTAACTTAAAAATGTTAACACAAAGTGGAACAATACAAAATTAACCAAAACAAAGTGCAAAAATGTAAAATGAAACAAAATAAATTAGTGAATAACCCTATTTTGGCGATAAGTTTGTGACGTTTGAGACGTTGTTGAAAATCTACAAAAAAATGATGCATGATCTGCACATGTACAATGTTGACCAAATGCTAAATGTACCTCATGGTTTTTGCTGTAGACGCAGCGACTGCAGGAGCTAGAACCGCTTCCACGATACACACAGCTAGCTACATGTTAATCTAGCAGCTTTATCTACTCCTTTGCTCCTCGCTGCTACAACTGCGCTGTCTGCATGTTGCTTATTTTCATTTCCTTTGCGGTGAAGTGAAAATGTTATTGTTGTTATTAATGTTTTTTTTTTTTTATTCTTGTTTTTTCTCTTCATTTTTTCTCTTCATTTTTGTTTGGCTACTATTTTGAAAGGGCTTCACCCCAACTGTGGAAACTTTACTTGTATGAACTGGGTTAGGCAAAAATAAGTTCAACTTCAGCCTAACCCCTTCGGTCACTAATGAGCATGTATGAAAAAGCATGTTCGCTCATTGACATAAGCTAACAGAAATTGCTTTTTTAACTTTTTCCTTTTTCATACTGCCTTCTCTTATGTCCAAAAATGTGTCTGACCGAATAAACTAAACTACTACTAAACTACTAAGTGAAAGCATGAAAACACTGCCCTCCGAAGTTCCTTTTACGCTTTGCGGTGCAAGAAAACACATCACTATGGGCAAAAAATGAGTCAATGACGGTCTAGGAGTGAAAAATATACGAAAGTGATTAGTTGATAAAGAAAAAAATGTCGACAAATTTTCATTTGTGACAGCCTTACTTTACAGAGACACAATTTTCTAGTCTTGGTCTTAACACTCAGGGATCAGAGGGATTTTTCAATATTTAATCCCTAGCCTGATTTATTGAGCCTTAAGCCCCACAAAATAAGGAGAAATTTGAAATTCACAAATAACTAGTTCATTCAAAAACAAACAACCAAATAATACCATCAATTAAATTCTGGCTCTATCCATTATTTAGATTTTGTTGCTGCACATACAGGCAATTTAACCACTTTTACACATAAAATGCCTTATTTTTATATGAAAACATAAAATGTCAGAAAACTTGTAATAAACAATTTTGTCACATTTAGTCAGTAATCTACAGCAAAGGTCTCAAATAGATATCACTCAATTTATTTATTTTTCCCTATTCATCTGCAGTGTCTCGCCTAAACTGAGCAAAGACATGTTTTCAGATGGAATGTGGGGAATCTGGGAGGTGGAGGCACACAATGAAGGAGCAGCCCCCTCCTCAAACACACACACACCAAACACACACAGACACCAACGGGGAGGGGGGTCACTGGGACAGACGCAGAGAGAGCATGGACACAACAGACTTACAACATGTGGAGAATGATAGGATTTGTCATTCTTAGTATTATGTGCGACTGTAGGAGCTGAAAGTAGGGTGACCACCTCAAATGGTAGTGAAAGTGGGAAAAGTTATGTGAGAGATGATTATACCGTAATTAATTTGTGAAATGTTAATTATCTTTAAAAGTACCCCTTTGCTGTTTTTGTTGAGTTCCTGGTTGTCTATAAAGCTGAAGTCATAGTTGGTAACATCACTTCCTGTGTTGGTAGCACACAACCAGCTAGAGAAGCCACATGAGATGTAGTTAAGAATCTGTTGTACTCAGATCAGCTCGCTTTTTGTACTGTATGAATTTATGACAAAGGATCAACACATTTTTTTTCTTTTTCAGAGTTCCTCTATATTGGCCCCTGCTCCATCTGAATTTATGACATCATAAAATTGTCCGACATCAACGCAGCCTATTTGGTTATTTGCTATTATATCGCGAAAACAATAAATTGGATGAGCTCAGGTCACTTTACGTCACTTTTTAGAGCAGAGTCACACGTCCGGAACAGGGCTCAAGTACCATGTATACATCCACATTACATGCCCCTACTGCCACTTCTGATGGGCAGTTGGTGAATTGTGTCATTGAACCCCTTTATTCCTCTTCATGTCTCTGTATCTTTACTTTGTTGAACACACATCCGTAATTCAGCATTTTCTAAAGTAGTTGTGGAGCAGTTGGGAAGTTTAGTCATTTTCATGCTTTGTTTTCCCCCAAACTGTAGCTTCCAACGTGACAAACGTTTGTGGGCGTTCCCAAAGATGAGGTATGTATCTATTAAGATTAGTTTAGACCCTTTCATAGATCATGTGGTGGACAGTGAGTTCCTGGTAGACGATCACTGACTGCATTTTGATGAGACGATGTGGGATGTAAATAGGTCAGTGGAGAAGATGTCCGTGTTTATTAAGGTTGGAAAGTTTGTTTTTCAGCTAAAGGGTAACATTAATTTGAATTAATTAGTGCTGCAAATGTGAACTATATTTCATAAGAACTGTCTTGTCTAGCTTTAATTGTATTTATTTATTTTATAGCATGTTAGCCTCCAGCTTGAAGACAAACTCTCCAACCATAGACGTCTCCTCCACTGTAGCGTTTACATCCTACATCAAAGTTTTTAACAAGCGGTAAGTGATCATCATCAGGATCTCACTGTTGACCACAGAATCTTTAGAAAATGTGATTTTCGAAGTTTACTAGAGAGCATTTGGATGATCCAGAAGAGGATTGGGAAAATGTCATATGGTCAGATGAAACCAAAATAGAACTTTTTGGTAAAAACGCAACTCGCCGTGTTTGGAGGAGAGTTGCATCCAAACAACACCATAACTACTATGAAGCATGGGGGTGGAAACATCATGCTTTGAGGCTGTTTTTCTGCAAAGGGACCAGGACGACTGATCCGTGTAAAGAAAATAATGAATGGGGCCATGTATGGTGAGATTTTGAGTGAAAACCTCCTTCCATCAGCAAAAGCATTGAAGATGAAACATGGCTGGGTCTTTCAGCATGACAATAATCCCAAACACAGTGCCCGGGCAACGAAGGAGTGGCTTCCTAAGAAGCATTTCAAGGTCCTGGAGTAGCCTAGCCAGTCTCC
>OMNZ01096212.1:0-15210 GCA_900303255.1 Lesueurigobius sanzi
AAATGATCAATATTGCCGACTTTACGTTTCTTTAGAGTGGACCTGAGTTTTTATGTTTTCAAATCACAATTGAATCGTCAAATTTTTCGTATTTGATGGTGCTTTTGTCAACTATTTTGGGCCCACTGCGCCTTGTGTGTCCAATTTGGGTCCTGTGGGGTATAAGAGGTTAACACAGCAGCACCTATATGTCTGATGTGGTATCTCTGCCGCAGGAGTGGCAGGACTATCGGCTGACGTGGGTACCAGAGGAGTTTGACGGGATGCTCAAGGTCAGGCTGCCGTCCAAACACATCTGGCTCCCGGACGTGGTGCTGTACAACAAGTGAGTCACACCTTCAAGTCTCCCACACATCAAACTGTCCGCCCTCTCTGGACACAATAACACATGCAGTGAACTGGCTCATCTGCTGTGGCCACACTCTTTCACATTCTGCCTGTAACTAAACTTGGATTGTGACCCCTGGTGGTGGTAGGACTGTTTCATTTTATCTTCGGGGGAGCCTATATAAGATGTACCGCAGATTAGGGCTGTGCAATTCATTGAATTTTGATCACGATTTCGATTCTTGAGCCAAACAATCTCCAAATTAATAAAATCGAGTTGGAACGATTTTTTTTTGTATTTTTTTTTGTTTGTTTTGTTTTTGCACGATTCTTTTGACATTTGAAGCAGGGGCGGAGCAGAGAAACTCATGTTTTTGCTTCTGAACTCAGGTAATTAGACACATTTCTACAGTTTTTTTAATTTTTTTTGCCGAAATGCTGAATGAATGCATTTTATTTTCAAACTCAAAAAGAATCGTTGGAAGAATCGTGATTCTCATTTTTTCCTAAATCGAGCAGCCCTATAGCAGATTATAAACCCGACTGAGCCTGGTGTTACTGCGTGGGTGCCTTAAAGGTTTACAAACTTGCTCCTCTGCGATGTGATAACACAGTGGAAAACGTGTGTCAGGCCGGTTTATGTAAATCAGAGAGGAGTGATCTGTCTGGCCTTCTCCTCTTTCTCTTCCTGCCCTGGACCTGTCCTGTGATCTCTGACCCGCTCACCCCAGATTAAATGATCTCTGTTATAGGGCCGTTGGCGGGTCATAGTGCCCCGCGTGTGAGAGCCAGAACCGACAAACTGGAAATGAAAATGCGGTCAAACTGCAAGGATATATATATACTTTTTTAAACTCTTTATTTTGTTTTTTTTTAATTTTACAACACAGAAAAAAGGTAAAACAAAACCAAAAAGGGGACACACAACACCACAACCAGTGTTGGGGAGTAACTACTGTAAATATAGGTATTTTAAAACGTTTTCAGAATACTCATTTTGAGTAACTGTATTCAGGTACAAATACTCCCTCTTTTAAGGATATTTAAAATACAGTTACTTTTCAAATACCAAAGAAATACAAAGAGGGAGAGAGGAAGGAGAGAGAGAGAGAAAAAAGAAGAGAGAGAGAGAGGAAGAGAAAGAAAGAAGAGAGACAGAGAGAGAGGGAGGGAGAGAGGGAGGAAGGAGAGGGGGAGGAAGAGGAGAGAGACAGAGAGGGAGGGAGAGAGAGAGAGAGAGGAAGGAGAGAGTGAGGGAGAAGAAGGAGAGAGAGAGGAAAGAGAGAGAAAGAAGAGAGACAGAGAGGGAGGGAGAGAGAGAAAGAAAAGAGAACGAAAGAAGAGAGAAAGAAGAGACAGACAACAGTTGGTGTAAAAGTGTTGCTACATATTTTTAATCTTTCACCATATTTATACAAAAATATAAAGCAAATCAAGGTGAAAGTATCTAAGTATTCAGAATACAGTACACTGACTGGGCAAAGTAACTGAATACGTTACAAAATACATTTCAAGACAAGTATTCAGTATTCTGTAAGTATTCTCCCCAACACTGACCACAACACACCAAAGTCACACAAAAACAGAATGGTCTGGACAAGAAGAGGCTGTGAACTAAAGTCCTTATTAGTTACATCAAGAGCCATTAGCACAGTTCTGTCAGTAATTATCTACCTACAAATGGATGGTGCCAGTCACGAAACAAAAAGAAAACCAGTCATGCATCATCATTGGGGTATTTCTACACAAGTGCTGAAAAATATTATAATTTCATCCAATACATTTGAGTGTGTGCTTATCATGTACAGTCATGTCGATGTAGTACTTCTACAGTTTTCTGTGATTATTAAACTCTTCTTCAATTAAAAAATCATTTCTGGATTTCAAAATGTATAAATTGTTTATTGTATTGTCATCCAAGGTTGTGGCCACACATATCACTAGTATCACGTGTCATAGCTGAGACACTGATTAGTATGGACCTCAAACATGGCCGTCTGCGGGGAGAAGCAGCAGCAGTCTGTGTGTCCTACAGCCCTGTTGCATAAACACATGCTCCATGCTCCACTTTTTAATAACATACAGTAAAAACCTTTATTTATGAAATGACGGTGGCTTCAGAAAGTTTTCAGTCATTAATTCTTTGCCCGAGCTGTAGTGTAGATAAGATAAATGAATAAGACTTCAGTAGCAACATAATATTAATAAAAATAGCAAGGAGTGACTGCTTAATCCACGGTTCTTCATGAATGTCTTTCTACTGGACTGACTCCAATCCTCTTTTCTCTGGCAGCGCTGACGGAGTGTACGAAGTCTCGTTCTACTCCAACGCTGTGGTCTCCTACGATGGGAGTATCTTCTGGTTGCCCCCGGCGATCTACAAGTCGGCCTGTAAGATCGAGGTCAAGCACTTCCCGTTCGACCAGCAGAACTGCACGCTGCGTTTCCGTTCCTGGACTTACGACCGCACTGAGATCGACCTGGTGCTGCGAGCCGATGTGGCCAGCATGGACGACTTCACGCCCAGCGGGGAGTGGGACATCATTGCGCTCCCGGGACGGCGGAACGAGAATCCCGGAGACCCCACCTATGTTGACATCACCTACGACTTCATCATCCGACGGAAGCCTCTTTTTTACACCATTAACCTGATCATTCCGTGTGTCCTCATCACCTCCCTGGCCATACTGGTCTTCTACTTACCTTCAGACTGCGGTGAAAAGATGACCCTCTGCATCTCAGTGCTGCTTGCCCTCACTGTCTTCCTGTTGCTCATCTCCAAAATTGTCCCCCCCACCTCCCTGGACGTCCCGCTGGTTGGGAAGTATCTAATGTTCACCATGGTGCTGGTGACGTTCTCCATAGTCACCAGTGTTTGTGTTCTGAACGTGCACCACCGCTCGCCCACCACACACACCATGCCCCCCTGGGTCAAACTGGTCTTCCTCAACAAGCTCCCCGCTCTGCTCTTCATGCGCCAGCCGCGCAACAGCTGCGAGCGCCAGCGGCTGCGGCAGAGACGGAGAGCCCAGGAGCAGAAGGAGGGGGGCCGGGGCGGGGAGGTGGGCGGGCTGATGGTGGGCCTGGGATTGGGCAACGCCAGCGGGAACGGCGGCTCCTCTTCCGCCGGAGTGTTCGGGAAGGAAGACAGTGACCCTTGCACATGCTACGTGAACCGGGCCACTGTCAAGCAGTTCGGGGGAGAGCTGGGCGGAGGGGCGGGAGGCTCCCTGGACGGCCTGAACAGAGTGAGGGAGGGCAGAGGGGAGGCCGGCGCCGGTGGGAACGTGCCACGAGGCAAGCAGGGGGCAGGGGGCCCCGCTCTCACCCAGGCCCTGCTGGCTCAGGCCTGTCCTGGCTTCGAGGAGGCAGTGGACGGGGTCCGCTTCATCGCCAACCACATGAGGAGTGAGGACGACGACCAGAGCGTGAGTCTTTTATTCTACCGTATTTCAATCAATCAATCAAAGTTTATTTATAAAGCGCTTTTCATACAGAGGTGTAACCCAAAGTGCTTTACAGATTAAAAACACATTAAAAACAGAAACATCAATTTACACACCCAACTCCCACCCCCCACATTTAAAGGGACTCTACCTGATTTTTTTCCTAGCAGTGGAATGAAACTAGTTTTTTTCCCTTTTTAGTATTGGTTGTTTTCATGTGACATCACAACATCCTAAAGAGACTATAGTTCAACATTGAGCTGGGGCTCAACTGAAAAAACTGTGCGGTAACTGTCAAAATGCACATTTCTAGTCTTAGTTTTTTGCTAATTTCTCTGTTATTCCTGGGCCAATTCACATGAAACAAAAACTGTCACAAAGTTCAATGTCTTCTCTGTCAGCACATATGAACAACATGTGCGTGTTATTGGCCAGTAGAAAGGACTTTCAGCCATAAGAATAATATGGCAGCTTTGTGAATCCAATTACTATCAAATAATGATCAACTATGAAGTTTGTCAATTTCCTGAAAAACTGTTTTTCTCCCATAGAGTTGTATTGTCACCTGACCCCCAATGGAAATAGATTTCTAGAATGTGAGAAAACAACCAATAATGCAAACTCAGACATTTCAGGAAATCTAAATATCAAGCATTTATTGTCGATTTCATGAGTTAGCAGGCTAGTTCTCTTGCATTTCTGTGACGACCCTAAAAAGTGACCCCGAGAGGTGGGAACTCATTTCTAAGAAGAAACACGAATTTAGAAATGTGTGAGGAAAGTTAGGAATGAGTTTGGACCACAACTATCAATGTCTTTCACTCCCTCCCTCCTCCATTATTTGTAATTTAAAAAAAAAATCATTAAAAAATCAGGTATAGTGCCTTTAAAGTGGGTTCATGAAGCAGGGTTCAATCTGCTAAGCCAGGTTTATTTGTACAGCGCTTTACAACAACATAAGGAGACCGTGGTGCTTCACAGAATGTTTGAACAATTAAAAACACAAAAAGCACAGCGCAGTGACGACTGTGGGAGGCCGCAGTAGAGAGCATTACAAAAGTCCAGCCGGGATCTGATAAAAGCACGAGTCGCCTTCTCCAGGTCGCTATTAGACTAGAAAAATAGAAATAGAAAAACATGTTTAGCATCAGACTAACAATTAAACAGAAATAGTAATGACTAAAGAGGAACAACTACTTTCTGAACCCACTGTATGGTCATGTACTTCATGTCAGTTCAAATATTAGATTCATTATTAGAATAAGCTGGAAGTCAGGCTCATGCCACATTAGGCATGTTGTCCTGTTATTCACACAGTGCTGCCTTCAAAAATAAGCTGCTTGTTAAAAGGCACAGATTCTTACGTAAGTTCATCTGACGGAGGCGCTGTTTCCATATATTTGAAGGTTAATGTGTGAGAGGTGAGGCTTGAAAACAAAACACTACTGTGTGTCTTCAGCAAAAACCATTTCTGACAATGTTATGTTCGATAATACTTTATTGATCTCACAGCGGAGAAACTCACTTGTTACAACAGCTCTTAAGATGTTATAATATTCACAGGTTGGTACAACAGCTACTTTATATTCAGTGCTTCTCTATATACAGTTACTTTGCCCAATCAGTGTATCACTGTATTCTGAATACTTAGAATACTTTCACCTTCATTTGCATTATATTTTTGTATAAATATGGTGAATGATATGTAGCAACTGATTTTAACACAGCAGGTCACATGACTCACATGTGTATTATTTACATGAACCGTGACATAAGGTGTTTAAAAACTGTATTTTTACTTTGGTAGGAAATTCAGATCTTCCTTGAAGGTGAATATTTGTTTTTACAAAAGATTATATGAATATTGCAATGTACTCCTTCAGTATTTCAAAAGTAACTGTGTGCGAAATACCCTCAAATGAGAGAGTATTTTGTGCCTGAATACAGTTACTCAAAATGAGTATTCTGAATATCTATTTTGTGAGATCAATAAAGTATTATCTTATCTTTTAAAAACCCCAGCCGGTGCCGAATTTGGGTCCTATAGGGTATATGAGGTTAAATACATGTATTATTAGCAATTGTGGGATTGATAAGGGGGGACCGCGACCTGCTGGAGTTTGGGAAAGGCTGTATTAGTGTTAAAGTGTTTTGTTTTTCCAAGCTTTTGATTCTAAAGTAAACATGTCATCCCTTTCATTAAGACATATTACATATATAGGCTCTTTACACACTGAAAAACAGATCGTCTTGGGCTGCGGTGCCATTTGAAACGCGTGGGGGCCTTCAGCGGAGCGTGAGCGCGGAAGACAGAGCCGTGACGTAATCTCAGCCCCTTGAATATTCAGCACAGACGTGTAATTATAGAAGCGGCACAGAGGCGTATGCATAGTAGAGAGCGAGCAGGAGAGAGGAGAGGAAGCCTGGAGAGAGGATCTCACACTGGGAAAACACCGTCAAAATAAATTATGGAAAAAATGAAAAAAAACCATTCTGAAAATCCACTGCCACAACGGGCCTCCACTCCACCACAACACCACAACATCAGACACTGTAGGAACGAGGTGTTTGACATGTAGCTGTACAAATACATATTGTGATTGTGCTGTAACTGTGGAGAATTCTTACATTAAAGTATTCAGATGCTTTAGTGTGTAAATGTATTTAAAAGTAGTGGTGCGTTTTAAATATTGCTTTTGCAAATGTTTTCAATGGACTACCAACAAAATGGCATGGAGATCTGACAAAGTACTGTATGCAGCCTGTACTGTACATCTCAGAGACGTCAAAAGGAAATATTGTAGTAGGAAGAGAATCGAGCCCGTGATGAAACTACTATTTTGAATTAATAACTGACAGTCAAAATATTCATCGACTAATTAAGTTTAGTAAAAGAGTCTTATCTGGCCTGTGCTGCAAGAAGAGTTATCACTCAGTTAGTTTTACTTTTCCTCACTTGGCCATTCAAGTTAACTCTCTGAGGGCGGGGCTCCTGGGTCAGGGAGATGAGGTCCCTCTGGGGTTGATGTAGATATACTGTATATATATACTGTATATATATACTGTATATATATGTATTAGACCTGCTTCGCCCATGGCATCACTCAGGAGGCGTAGAAATGACACCAAAATACCACATGAAACCTATGAATTTAGTGTTTTTAGTGGAGACTCATGTGTCATGTGATCTCAGTAACATTTTGTCTTCATGTGGTTAAGAAGAAAAAAATAATTAAATTCAGTTTTTATGCTTAACAGCTAATTGATAAAGTATGTAAATAATGACCAGATTAAAAACTCATTTACTACTGGATCGAATATGCAGTACTTTATGAATATGCAGTACTTTATGAATATGCAGTAGTTTGTTTTGATCAATTGTGACCTTGCTGTTTGTGAACGTTCCACTTTTCACAACTTTAACTAACAGTTTAAACTTTTGCTCTCTTATATTGTTGTAAACCAACAAAACAAAATCAGGTTTAGGGCCTTTAATGCGGTGGTGGTCAACTGGTTTGTCCTCAGAGTCAGGACACGTCCCCCGAGGACCACAGTCAGAATGTTATTTTCATACAGTACTGCAAAATACAGTATTGTCCGCACAAGTTATTACTGAATAAGCATTAGATAAGTATTGAAAGCTAAAAATATGATCAAAACTACTCGTTAACAGCCGTTTTAACAAACTCCTGTCCTATTTCACAGGCAAAATGTTATATTAAAATGACTGGATTTAAGAATTCGACTAATTTGAGTTTTTTTTTGTCTTGCAAAGTGAAAGAATGTACACAATTTCCTACAATTTTTAAGACATTTTAAGATTTTAAGACACTTTACTTAATGCCCTGGTTCCCAATGAGAGTATACTTACTTACTTTACTTTATTTATTTAATATGGATTAATGGATGTTGCTTACTTCATTAATATTAATTCAAATGTCATTGTTTCAAGAAAATGTGAGCTATTTTTAGATTAGTGCTTTTTATCCAGTGCTGAAAAATATTAGCCCCATCTATAAGAATCTACTAAACCACAGTCCAGCCAGAACCGGAGCAGCCAAATGCTCCACACTGCAGTAGCTAGTTCCTGTAATGTGGTACCCATTTCACCGGTGTTTGAGATTTGGAGTGTAGCCGGCCCTTCTCCAGACCTCATCATCTCTCCTCACATTAAGCCCTCACCTCCATTAACCCTCCACAAAGGCAGCACAGATACTGGCTTTAATCCGTTCCTCTCCCTCTCCCCCCCGCGCAGGTGAGCGAAGACTGGAAGTACGTCGCCATGGTGATCGACCGCCTCTTCCTGTGGATCTTCGTGTTCGTGTGCGTCTTCGGGACGCTGGGCATGTTCATGCAGCCGCTTTTCCAGAACTACACGGCCAAGACCATCACCAGCACACCAGGCTGACCGCGCTCCGACCGGGCGAGCTCAACGGGCACCTCTCACCCCCCACCCCCCTCCTCCCTCTGGCCCCCTTTGACACGCCGGCCCAGGACAATGCTAGGCTCGGCGGCGAAGAGGAGGAGGGGAACGGGTCGGGATTTTCGTGTGTCTTTTTTGGAACTGGGAGTTTAAAAAAAAAAAAAAACAGGCCCCAGGAAATCACGCTCATTATACCTTTCTAGTAAATATTTTGCAAGGTTTTTCTTTTTTTCTTGGATGAAGAAAACAAAATGGAAACACAGTCATATTCTTTACCTGCAGTTTATGCCCTGATGCTCAACGGTGTCCGGTGGGGTGGTCTTCTCCCTGCATCCCTTCTCAGGTTGACGCAAAGCTAAGGATGCCAGCCAACATGACTGCTGTTACATCACACGTCTGCATTCAAAGTACATCAATTTGGGCTAAACAGAAAGGGAAGGGAGCTTCATATGGCCTAAAACAGTATTTATTTTTTACAAAAATCACTGTCGGATATTTTATCATAGCCTAGCTGCTCACTACATTCAGAATCTGCTACGATCCTCTTCTATATGATATCTCAATGATTATTTTTATTGATAGTATGTGATCCGAGTGCAGAGAATGTGCTATTTCTCACACATGCTAGCACCGTATGAGCTTAAGCGGCAGATGATAAAAGTAACTATTTAAAAATAATGATATACATATGCAAGAATGAAGCAGGTTGCGTTCTTAGGTGGAAGGATAGGTTTATGCATGGATAGCTTCCTCTTTAGACAGTTATGCACAACTATGTAGAGCAGTAGAGGAGAGCACAGCTGTGATGAGTTCAGCTTAGAGCCAACATGGCTGACAGACCCTCCTGTGACATGAGACAGGAGCAAGGCTAGAGTCAAGGTGGGCAAATACCTGGAAAATACTGAATATATAGGAAGTAACGGCATTGGCAACTTTGGATTGGAGCTTTTGTGTAATTTTAATAATGGTATATCATCTGTACCCTCACTCTTCTTGATTTTGTCTAGTCATTTTTCAATTCTGCCTTGTTCTTTCATGTCTTGCCAGTTGCCAATTACAGTATCCAAGTGTGCGTAAAGATACGTCGTATTTGGTCTATGCCCTCATTACGCATGACGCATCCGTCCTATCCAGAGAGCGTTCTGCCTCGTATTAACCGATCTCAATCACTGTTAGGTCTTCCACGAGCAGGAACATCTCATTTCAATAAGTGGACTTACTTATTCTAATCATAGCCTTGGCCCCCGCTGAATTGTCTTCTTTTCCTTTCATTTCAAGTCCAGTTTTTTGTTTTTTTACAATATGTCATTGATGGAAGAACGGTCACACAATGCAATAAAAAGCAAAACTTGCAAATGGCGGGTCGGACACAGACGTGGGACAGTGGATAAGGCTGTGGGACAGTGGATAAGGCTGTGGGACAGTGGATAAGGCTGTAAGAGCACAACCCGGACAGCACTGGAGGAGAATGTGTCCGAGGCAGCCAGGAAACGCCACTGTAGTGTCTCCAACCCCTCCGCGTCACTGTCACTCCGCGTCAGCCTCCCTGTCCTTTCACAGTCACGTGGTTCAGAGCGGGATTACCCAGGGGAGGGGGGGGGGGGGGGGGTCCCCTAAACGCGCCCCGGAGCAGTGTGAAAAGCCTACGGAGAGAGGCCGTGAAACAAACTGCACATGGACAGAATGGACTGCTCTCTCTCTCTCTCTCTATGACGTTTCCACTCGCTGCCCCGCTCCTTTTGCTCCCACGCCCCCCCACCCCACCCCACCCCCCTTTTTTCACCTCAGATCTGCTCCTGTGCACACCTCAATCCGTCAAATAAAGGTTGTAGGTACAGACGAAGCGCAGTGTGTGTTGGTGCCGCGTGTTTTTGCTCTATAGCAGGGGGTAGGGGGTGGTGAGCGATATATTTCCTGTCATTCTAATAGAAACTTCCTTTTGTACACTCATGGTATCAGCAAAGTGCTTCAAATCTATTGTGGGTCTTTCCAAGGTCATAACATACATAATCCCGGCATCACTGTGTTTTGCTAAGAATCCAACACAGCGTATAAAGATTGCATCTTTGCCAAATTAGTAATGGCCGTTAAAAGTGAGCAGTTTATTCGTGTGTGATGGAGGAAGGGGGTAGTGCACTGACTGTACAGTGTTCTGCGGCCCACTGCTGCCCCCTGGTGATCGGTTGGGTGTATTTCTACTTACTACAACTGTAAATGAAAACCATCAGCCTTGGCACACTCTGAGTAAAGATCACATTTATTCTTTCCAGGGAGTACTGCAATTAAAAGTGTTTACAAAAGACACAATACAACAAGAGTGCACACATCCCACAGTGAGAGTGAAGGCCCTCTCCAGGCTGTAACATGCTGGTGGTAAATACTACATGATGATGGACAGAAACACACATGTGTGTATGTGTGTATGTTTGTCCTCTGCTGGTCTGTCCCAGACACCGTCCCTCCCTGGAGCTGTGCCGATCTGTGCGGGACATGTCCCTACTGGGGCTGCTTCACTTCTTCTTCCCCGGTTTGTCATTGTATTCCAAGAAGAAGTCGTTGCAGGCCACGGTGAGCGCTCCGACCAGAATGATGAACTCAGTGAAGTCTACCTCTCCATCGTTGTTGGAGTCTAAGTCTCCCATGACTTTATCTACTGCCTCCTTGTCCTGGGCGTTCTGCACATCAGACAATCAGCAGTATTAATACTCTGTTACATGTTACATGTGTTAGTGCTATGGTTTGGACTGTGGATGCTCCTTACCCCCAGGTAGTTGCCCAGCTCTGAGGTGAGCAGCTCTTTGAGTTCAGCTCTGCTCAGTGTGTACTTGTCTCCTTCATTCCCAGAGTATTTGTGGAAGGTCTGGATCATGAGCTGCATGGCGCTCTCCAGAGTGGAGGCGTTCTCTAAGTTAGGCATTGACATTCTGAGGAGACACATCACAAAACTGTCAGAGAAGATGCATTTGCACAGGCTCCAGACTAAGCTTCTAAGCATCTAACAGCTCTGTTCTGACACATCCTGAATTATGAAGAACTATTTTTGCGAGCACATTATCAGGGTGAATGGAAAACACAGTGTAATTTGATGTCAAGTTGATCTAAGTGTTTCCTTCCTGCCAGAGCTCCTGATTAGATTGTGGTCAGATATGCTCTTCTGTCTGTCTGTTGCCTTGAGCTGGAGAAAGGAGCTCAGGGCACGGTCCAGAGATGGACAGGCGAGCAGCTGTTAAATGAAACTCAAAGAGATGTAGCAATGTGATAGTCCTTACAGTGGAGCTGCTGCACAAACAAGAGAGAAAGCCCTAAAAGCTTGTCTGTCCTCCACCTCTGAACTGTGCGGCTCCTTAACTGTCACTCACAGCCTGCACTCTGCTTCATCACCAGAGCCATCACAAAGACAGAGGCTGGACTCTGGTCAACCACAGCAACCCTTCCTAAAACACACATCCAGTCGTTCCAGAAGCAGCTGCAAAAGCTTCGCACGTTTTTACACGAACTGTTCTTACCTGAGAGAGGGGTGAGTGCTGGGCTCGCGCCGAAAGCTGCAGAAGAGGGAGAGAGAGCGGGAAGGCAACTGATGCTGATCCCGAACTGGGACAGGTCTTAAATACCCCCTTCTCCCCTCCCATCCCACCTCCTCCTGCCTCCTCACACCTGGCCCTCTCCCCCCGCTATGTCTCTCTCCGGTGTGTCCTCATCCACAACTTCTCTGCTTACACACCAGACACCTGCTATCTGTGCTGGGATCCTGCTGTTGTCCTCGCAGGGATGACATAATGACCAAAACGCTAATGGAACTCAAAATGCACAGGGGGCATTAAGTAAATTGGAAAAACCCATAATGTGGCCGAAACTCAAGTCTAAATGGTCTGGTGGCACTCGTTTGACAGAGCAGGAAGCTACAAAGGAGGAATCCACTGAAGATATTATTGACCTGCCATGAAGTAGACTAACATGTGGAGTTCAAAATAATATGATTCAATTAAGTATAGTTGCTCAAAAACCTAAAGAGTGATGGAAACTCTTAAAGTTTAGAGTAATTCATTTTGGGGCATACAGTTGAGCTCAAAAGTTTATATCCCCTGGAAGAATGTATGTACAATATGATCCTGGTTAGTGGGTGCCACAAAAACCTGTTTGTTTACGCTTTTCAACTAGAAACTAGCCAAATGTCCCTGATCTAAAGTTTACATATTGTGCATCTTGGAACAAACATCAATTTTGTCCTGTATTTCAGCTGAAGTGAGTTTTTCTCTGCTCCTGGCAGTTGTTGAAGGTCATGTAAACGTTAGATCGGGGGCATTTGAGTAGTTTCTCTTTCGTGAAGAGTAAACTCAGTTCCTATAACCACTAACCATCAGTGGAAAAAAAAGATTTTTGTGTTATCATGAAAAATGGCCAAAAGATTAAAAGTATATGCAAACTTAAAGGGACTATACCTGATTTTTTCATAGTAGTGGAATGAAATTTGTTTTTCCTTCCTTTAGTATATCGCAAACTCCGACATTTGTGGAAACCATACTGTGCTTTATCTAAATATAAAGCATTTATTGTCAATTTCATGAGTTCGCAGGCTGCTTTTCTAGCATTTCTGTTACTATGACCCTAAAAAGTGACCCCACCAATTGTGAAATGTGCTTATAAACTCATCTCTGTGAAGATACAGGATTTTAGAAATGTGGTAGGAAAGTTAGGGAAAGTGTTTTGACCATTTATCAATTTATTTATATATTAATTTATTATTTATTCCACTAAAAATGAGGTATAGTGCCTGTCAACGTATGAGCACGACTGTATGCCAAACAACCAAACAGCCCATTCTAAATCTTTTCATTTTGAAACCTTTACGACAAGACTTCACAATGGACAACTTATGTGTCTTATAGTGATGAAAAATTAGGAACGTAGGCAATGCAAAACAGAATATTCTTTTGAACGCTCCGAACGTCCCCAAACGACATCCATGTCATGTGACTGAAGCCACACAATGAGGCTGTGAGCAGAATAGCATCAAAGTTGTGAATAAAGAGCAACATGACCATATGCTGTAACTGCTGTTCATGAAACTGTCCACTGTTATATTTGGTGAAAGCAAGTACTTGTTTGTAAGTTGTATTTCTGCTGTGGGTTAGTGTCTCCAACTGGAGGACCATGATCCAGACCTCCAGAGGCTGAGTCCAGAGGCTGAGTCCAGAGGCTGAGTCCAGAGGCTGAGTCCAGAGGCTGAGTCCAGACACATCCATATATTTAGTCTCTTACCTTTAACTATAAATCAACAGTATATTTGAGGTGAGGCACTGCAGGGAAATCAGAGGGGAAACTTACCTGAGCAATATCGGTTTGTTTTTCTGTATAACACTGGCATAAATATGAGAAAAGAATGTATTTTATGTTTAATATAGAAATAAGGCATTTTATGTGTAAGATAGAGCCAGGTTTAAATTTATGATTTCATATTCGTTACAAAGATTTGTTCAGAGGGAACTTTGGATATTTGGTTCAGTTTTTGAATAAACTACAGCTATTAGTGAATCAATCTGTAGAAATTCCAATTTCACACTGTTTTGGGGTTTGGAAATCAATCAATCAGACTGAGAATTAAATATTGAAAAACTATACCTTCAAAATAGTGTTGAGTCCAAGACCGGAAAGCTTTGGAGTCTGTAGGTGCTAAAAAGTGGAGATATCCACTTGTGAGAAAAAAAGAACAATTTCCCATATAGTTCTATGGAGAAACATTGACCCCGTGCAATAATTACTTTCCTTATTGTAAAGATGTCATTTTTTTGTTTCCTGGTGAAAGTTTATATGTAAAGAGAGCGAACTGGCCCCAAACTGTAAAATTGCAAACATTTTTTTTTTTTTTTCCTGCAGTGTCTCCCCTTAACACATGTCATTTAACATGCCATAGTTATTCATTGATCAGCTGCTTATGAAATAAACAAGTTGTACTAATGTACTACACGACTATGGCTGCGTATGTCGGAGTCCCCTGTGGTCAGAGTGGGTGCACATATGGCGGAGCACTGTCTCAGTCTTCAGCGTCTTGGGTTCGAGTCCCGGCTCCGCCCCCTTTCACCCAGGCCTGTCCTGTCTAATAAAGCCCACCAAAAACACAAAAAAAACCTATAAAACTTTGAATGATGAATCTAAATGAAATGATACATAGAACAACAACATTGACAGTAATGTGAGGGACGGTGTGGAGGCAGAGAGCGTGAAAAATGAACGATGACAAGCCACACATGGAACACACAGCGTGGATGTTCTGTGAAGTCACACGGAAACGTGCGTGTGATCACATGTGTGATTAGGGCTTGTGATGGGGGCCGTGCGCCTGCATGCGTCCTCTGTGTCTGTGTCTAATGTTGCACAGGGGAGCACAGCGCACAAAGGGAAGCTCGTACTGTGTGTCAGGCTCGCGTTTCAATAGTTGATGCATCAAAAGGCTGCGGCGCTCGGGCAGTCAGGGGTGTCATCGCTAAATTTAGTCCAGTGGTATAAGGAGGCCGTCCGCGGTGACCGAGCAGGTTCACTGGAAAGACTCAGTGGTATAAGGAGGCCGGCCGCGGTGACCGAGCAGGTTCACTGGAAAGACTCAAGTAAGTTAGTATAAGGAGGCCGTCCGCGGTGACCGAGCAGGTTCACTGTAAAGACTCATGTCTTAGTAAGTTAGTATAAGGAGGCCGGCCGCGGTGACCGGGAAGGTTCACTGTAAAGACTCATGTCTTAGTAAGTTAGTATAAGGAGGCCGTCCACGGTGACCGAGCAGGTTTACTGCAAAGACTCATGTCTTAGTAAGTTAGTATAAGGAGGCCGTCCGCGGTGACCGAGCAGGTTCACTGCAAAGACTCATGTCTTAGTAAGTTAGTATAAGGAGGCCGGCCGCGGTGACCGAGCAGGTTCACTGCAAAGACTCATGTCTTAGTAAGTTAGTATAAGGAGGCCGTCCGCGGTGACCGAGCAGGTTCACTGCAAAGACTCATGTCTTAGTAAGTTAGTATAAGGAGGCCG
>OMNZ01096216.1:0-13239 GCA_900303255.1 Lesueurigobius sanzi
TACAGGGGATGTTAATCAGGGGCCACATACTGTACATGTAAGTGTATAGGCATTGAGGGCCAGACAGTGGTCAATGCAGTGAAACATTCACCACACTTTAATTTAGGCTTAGAAGATTAAAGCAGCTCTATCTCACACTATAATGATGTTATAATTGTCTAGAACAGTGGTTCCCAAAGTGGGGTCCAGGGCTCTCTGGGAGGCCTCAGCAGCACTGCAGGGGGGCCTCCAAAGATAGTCTAAATCAGTGTTTCCCAACCAGGGGTACGGGGACCCCTGGGGATACGCGAGAGGTTAGCAGGGGGGTACTTGGAATAATTTCAGATGAAAAAATAAGATGAAACAAATTGCATTTTTGATTATTATGGTCAAAGAAAAGACATTTTAAAACATGCAACTGTAAAGAGTGAGATTTTGAGAGTTTTTAGCTGCCTTTTACCTGATAAATTTGAGTTTTTGTCATTCACGTTCTAACTAATCCTCAAAACCATTGATGCAGGGGGTACTCTGAGTATAAATGAAATGGGTACGCGAGACAAAAAAGGTTGGGAACCACTTTATACCAGTTATATAAAATAATATGGAGTTTGAAATTAATTACAAATGTATTTTTAAATTCATGTATAATACTTTGTATCAGTATTTATCCCACTGTAATCATTCTTTTTAGTGACTTTAATGTAAATTTATCACAAAACAACAGCATAATTATTCTTGTCAATATTGTTAATTTGTGTTGCTGGGGGGCCGTGGGGGAATTTTGGATCTAGGGGGCCACAACCCACTGGACTTTGGGAATAGCTGGTCTAGAAGTATTAAACTTACAGTAAACTTGGGTGATGTGTGCCAACTCGCCCAGAAGCCTGAGGACCAACCAAAATTAGTCTGGAGAGAAAAACGAGAGCCCAAGGCACTCCTCCCACATTTAAATTCTCTATTTACATTTTCTAAAAGGCCTTTATTGTGCTCTGCTAAGCTATATTAAAATGTTTTAAAACATATTGCTGGTTTCTTCCACACTTTTCGGCTCCAACAAGCCTTTGTCAAGAAGTGTCTCTGTTGCATTTGCAGCCCTGCTCTAATATACCGGTAATGCTTCATTTTCAATTTTGGCTATAACAATAAATCAGTCAAAAATAGGTCTGGGTACTGTTAAAATATTTTTAGATACTTATGGTATTGGAAATAGAAAACTGGTTAAAATGTCTGGCGGATCCTGAGATAGCACTAAAGAAAGTTACTTGGTTGTTTCAGCTTAAATAAATGATTACAAAAATGAAAAGAAATAGTCTTTTAGGGAAAAAGACAAGTTCTGTTTTATGGTTCTAGATGACACATAATTTAGTGGAGGCATCGTTCAGGGACTGGTATCGTTAAAGTTCTGGTACTGAACTAATTGAACGGTGCCCAGCCCTATAAAACGTCATATTGAGGCGGAGGATACAGTTGAGCTCAAAATGTGAAAAATCTGTGAGTTTGACTTGAGGGATCAGCCTCCGAACAAGACCTGGCAGGCCCCGAGAGAAGGAAGTGCAGTAACGCTTTCTTCCCATGGGCACGGTTATAAAAGCCCCTCTTAGGCTGTGCTTTCAGGGCAGATTTTTACTGTTATGTGTAATGATAGATAAAGGGGGAGCGGCAGTGCTTAAATATGTGCTGAAAGAAGAGTAGAAAAAAAAATATTTTTATTATTGTATAATGGCCTACATCATCTGTGTTTTTACACTAGGGCTGCACTATCACAAAATATATTGTATCACAATATTAGTTGGTACAATATCCGCATCGCAAGAAGCCATAAAACATGGCAAGATCAGAGAGATCAACACATTTTTTGCAACCTTGTCCGAAAACATGAATGCAACTTGATAAGGTGCAAAAGATCAGTTTTAGTTGTAAGTTTCCTAATTTAGTTCCATTTTAGCCTGGTTTTGCTCTTGTTTTGACACAATTTTTGTGTAAATTGAGTGGAACATCCCTTGAATCAGCAATGTTTTTCAATATTGTGCAGCCCTATTTCTAAATTACTATTTACACCAAGTCATAAACAGCTGATTGAAAAAAGAAAAAAACTAAACATAAAAACACATCCAGCCACAAGGGACTATACCTGATTTTTCCTAGTAGTTTTTTTTTTTACTCCGTTAGTTTTCAAAGTCAAATATCTAAATGAAGAGTTTGTTTGCAAAAGCAGATATCTCCATTTAGAATTTTTTGATAAGTTGTTTTAAATTTGTATTACCGTACTCTGCAGATAGCACCAGTAAATGAATTAATTTGATCAATAACAAGTGACTTCATATTTCTGATGCACTAAAATAGATCTGGTCATTAAAATCTCATCTACAAAAAGAGAAAACAACAAGCATATGTAAATTTTTGACAATGGCACTGTTTTTGCAAATAAACTCTTCAAATATAAAGCATTTATTGTCAATTTCATGCTTTGCAAGCTAGTTTTCTTGCATTTCTGTGACTATGACCCTAAAAAGTGACCCCACCAGTTGTGAAATGTGCTCATAAACTCATCTGTCAAGACACAGGATTTTAAAAATGTGTTAGGAAAGTTAGGACCACAACTATTATTTGAATCGCTCTCTTCCATTATTTGCAATTTAAAAAATCAGGTCGCTGCCAGAAATAGACTAAACTAAATTGCAATGATGTCTTCAACACAATCAGATTTCAACATACGTGAAGAACCTATGGATGGTGTGAAAGTTTGAGAGCCAGTTTTGCTTACTGGCATATTGTTTTTCTTTAATCTACAGAAGGTGCGTCCATGGGATGTGACAAAAAAAATAATAACACTAATCACAGTGGGACGATTAGAGATCAAGAATGATTTTAGTTTAGACAAAGTCGTGGGAAGGTTCTTGTTTTATTCACTGATGCAGGTGTGATTGCAGACTGTGTATTTTGTATTTTGTTGTTGTGTATGTGTATTTTTCAAAGAATGTACAAACTCGCGATTCTTCAAAATTCATGGATAGTCGCTTGGTAGATTTTTTTCAGGAATTGACCAAAGAAAGAAAGAAAGGAAGCAGTGTTGGTTTTACAGCACACGTATTCAAAGGCTTATCATTTATCTGTATTTTCACAATTCTTTAGGCTTGTTTTTTCCACCCGCATGCTTGCTCAGAGTTGCATAGAAAGAATTTTGCGGTCTCCACAACCTCCTCTTAATTCACCTACATGGGATTAACCTTAAACTATGTCCTCAATTCAGTAAGCGTTTTGGATGAATCTCTTACGACTATTCAGTATCCCACTGTGACAGGTTTCCATTCTGAAATCGTGTTTCTGTAATCCCCAGTTTATACTGTATAATAATGATTGCAAAAACGAAATTGGTTGAATCCCGTCAAACTCAGAGATTGGTGAGTGTAGAGGTCCCTCACTGAGCTTTTAAAATCAAGCAACAAAATGTTCAGAAACCAGTATGTTTTTTGTAATAAAACTATGGAAGTTAAAAGTCCAAAATGAAGTGATCTTTTTACATGGTTCCAAGAAACGATTTACACATGAATAATAATAATTTGACTTTTTGATGTGGATATGTGATGGACTCCTGTCTGTATTTTTTTTTTACACCACATGCTTGCCGATTCTGATCTTTGTTTTTGTATTATAGTCTTTTGTAGTAATAATAATTATTATTATTATTTGTAGAGTTATTGCATGTATAGCAGTAATTGCACAAAGTTCTCTATTACAGGCCAGTGCCATTCTATAAACATGTAAGAAGTTTGCAATTTTGCCTAAATTAAAGAATAATGGTGGGTAATATTAAGGCTAGGGACTTTTTTTTTCTTCCTATAATTTCAGAATTCTAAGCCCCTTAACAAAATGATAGCAGCAGCAGATATTGTTTCAGCTCTATCTGCTTCAAAAGGCCTTTCACTTCTAATGGATTATGTTTAGAGATTGTAAAATACATAAGCAGTAGGAGCGCTTGGCTTTTTATTCTGCATAAACACACGTTTATACCCATGCGTGCTCTCTCTGACTCCACTCTAAAAGCTAAATGAAAGCACTGCAAAGGTAGCAATGATGATCATGTTTTTCGTGACTGCGGAGCGTTATCAGCGAGTGTTTAAGCCGCTGTCGTTCACACTGTAGCGGGAGCAGCGTTGGCGGTCAAACCACTCGAGTCGGTGCGGATTCGCGACCGCACATCCACAACCAGTCCTTGAATCCAATAACATCCGGTACTGTCAACATGCCTGGTTACTGATACCATTAACATGAGCTGTGATCCCTGATTGTGTGAGATTGTGAAATGAGACTGAATTGAGGGAAGAGTGGCCTGACCTGTTCTCTGCAGAAAGCGGACTGTGATCACCAGGCAACTTCCTTAACTTTGTTCCCTTATAGCTTTGCTTTGTTGGCACAATTTGCACAAAAACAAATTACAATTTGTGTTTCAATTGAATGGCACACACTGCATTTAAACGGTTTAGTCAATATTGCGATAATATACACTGATCGGCAAAAAAAGAAAATGTCACACACACCTTGGACTGCCTTTAGCTTTGATCACTGCACCATTAGCTGTGGCCTTGTTTCATTAAGCTTCTGCAGTGTTAAAAGATTTATTTCCATCCAGAGTTGGATTAATTTTTCACCAAGATCTTGTATTGATGATGGGAGAGTGTGAGCACCTCGCAATGCCATCTCCAGCACATCCCAACGATTCTCAGCACGGTCAAGATATGGACTTTGTGGTGGCCAATCCATGTGTGAAAATGATGTCTCATGCTCCTGAACCGCTCTTTCACAATGTGAGCACAATGAATCCTGGCATTGTCATCTTAGAACATGCCCGTGCCATCAGGGTAGAAGGAATACATTGATGAAATAACTTCATGCATCATGTTCATGTAATCAGCTGATCTCATTCTTGGAGCTCATTTTGTTGCTGAGCCTGAAACTGACCAACGGCAGCAACCCCAGATCAATTTGCTTAGTTAAATCCAGGTGTGAACTTTTTATTTGGGTGGGCAGTGTAGTTATGGCGTTATTACACACCAGTATGTTTTTTTTAATATCGTATCTATGATCAACTACTCCTAAAACTAGTCGGACGTCAAGTGCAGTCCGCGCACCCTCTGAATATAAACATGGCTGTTCACCAGGGTCTGAAGGTGGAGAGTTGAGCTGCTGTGGAGTGCAGAGGTCGGGCTCAGGAAGCGGTGGTGTCGGAGGCAGCACAGAGCGTCTTCTGTGCGCGCTCTGTGGCTGGACACAAATAACATATGTGCAAGGTCAGGCCTGTACCCTAGCATTATGGGCTATACACGGAACGGATCACAAAAGGAATTTAAACAAACAGTCCTGCTGGAGACCGGAGAGATATCGACACCTTTACTCATTAGGGAGAAAATGATGATATTAACGAAGTACAAATATTATTATTTGTTCCACTGCCACAAAGATTTCTCGGTCAGAGATGTGTGTGAGAAATTAAAAAGTGAATTTTACTGTTAAAGGAATAGGCCACGATTTTCCATACTGAGATATGTTCTTACCTGAGCTTAGACGATTTGATGCGTACCCGGTATAGTTACACAAAATTAAACCTGCCAATTTTCTAAGCTGATAAAAAGTGTCACTATATTGTAAGGCACAGTAATGCATCCACTCTCACACTAGGGGTGAAGATATTACAGCACAGACATCGAAGTGCTCCTGGGGTGTTATTACGCCTTACAATATAGTGCCACTAACATTCGTTTTTAGTCACCTGTTAATTTGGATTGGATTGGCGTGTAATAAATGTTTTTGTTCACCAGACAGTTATAACCTCACATCTACAAAAATATAACTTAGATTTTTCCTTAGGATTGATAAGGCTCATTTATGTTGCATTTAGTTAAAAGATGTCTAAGCCTGACTTGGGCCACATTAAAAAATGGTTGTATCCAAATATAAATGTATTACTCTTTAGGATGTAATCCCCCAAGACATTCCAGTTAGTTGTTAATAAAGTGGTCCTTTCTCTCTCTTATTGGACTCATCTTGTGCAGAGAGCTCCAGAGACCGATGGTCAGTGCTCATGTTAACATGTTTATAATGGCCCATAATGACTTTTGGACCTTTGCGGTGCATTAGGATGCGCCTGTGGATCATAAAAGCCCCTCTGTGGGGAAATAAACACTCAGCAGAGAGGCTGTGTCTTCATAAGTGATGGGATTAACCATGAGCACGACATGTGTGTCAGGTTACAAGTGGACGGGGACAATACAAGATATCGAAATTGCTATTTGGAAGATATGCAAATTTACAATATCAAGTAAATCTCCAATGTCAAGAAGCTAACATAAAATACATAAAAGATTAAAACAAAACTATATAGGTTACTTCAGTGTTTGCTCAGGGATGGACCTGGTTTGTACCTAGATGTGAGATGGAGGGGAGTGGAGTATGGAGTGAATCGCAATACAGTACAATAATTTGCGGAATTCATGTTTTGTATTTGTCATAACATAATTGTTCAGACAGGAAATTAACATTCTTAATTATGCAGAAGAAAGACTTGATGATGCTGGTTGGTGCGTGGCCTGTCATATAAATGTGAAAAGCAGTGACATGAGTTGTGACATGCTATAGAAAATGTATTAAATGCTCTATATCTTTTAGGTAACTGTAATTTAAAATCATCTTTTAATTCAGACACGCAATGATTCATCCTCCTTTATATATGATTTAGCCGGATGCCTGTTTAATTGCTTGCTTTAACCATGTATTGCGCCTTGATCGTAGATGTTAAAACCCAGTTGTTGTGGCCTTGTTTGTCCCAAAGAGCCAAGGTGACTCGTCGTCTAATCACATCTGTGCCACCGATCACATGATCATCAGGATCACATGACTTCAGGCTGCAGCGCAGAGACAGACCAGAGCAGACGTCCCAACGCACTGCTCATTTCACTGATTAGTGCCCTCTCAAAGTCACCTCTATCTATCCATTTATCTGTGGTGTCTGACACGGACAGGCAGCAGCTGAATCTAAATGATTTCTACAACATTTGAGGGACATCGTCTGGGGCCGCTCTATGGAAAAGTCAATAGCAGCTGATGAAAGACATTGACTTTAAAGCAGTTTTGGCACAGGATTGTAAATATTGTGTGTATTGCTTTACAGCATTTAAGTATTAAGAGATAACAGTGACTCAGATTAGAGCTGCGCAATTTTGACGCAAAACCTAATCTTGTTTGCGATTTTAATATTATATATTTATATTGTATATTTTTCATGCAATTGAGTATTGTCTAGGCATGGGAAATTTTGTTTCTTCTGTTGAATTGAGTTGAATTGACTGTGTGGTTTGGCCACACAGTCAATTCAACTCTGGGGCTGCCATGTGCTCTGGGGCTGTGGTTTTATAACAATTATTTTCATAAGCCTTCCTTTCACGGCGATTACCAATATTATTGTTTATTGTCAGCAAAATATGCTGTACTTCCAAAACTGCTATTATACATTGGTACTCTGTACTCATTTATTACATTTCAGCTTCATAAAACGCTGGAGATGCAAGGCAGAAAAAAAAAAATCAGCCTTTGGGGTTTGTTTAATGCAGTATTTAAAATTGTGATGTCAATTTAGCTCATGTTGCAGAGCAGTTCGACTTCTGATCCGGCAATGCTGAAGTTGAGCACTGGTTGGTTTTATCCATGGGCTAGATACTTCACTCAGCCCTCTGTCAGTGTGAACAGTGGAGAGAGCACTGCATTTTTAATACTATTAGGGCTCGGTGATATTATTTGTTTTTAATGTGTTTTTAATCTGTATAGCACTTTGAGTTGCATTTTTGTATGAAAAGCGCTTTATAAATGAACTTTGATTGATTGATATTAATAAAAATGCATATCTCGATATTTTGGGGGGCTTTCTCGATAAGGTTATTCAAAAGTGCAGCAAAAACATTATTATACCATATTTTGAGAGATTACACAAGTATGTTTTTGCAGCTTCTTGTTGATTTATTGACATTAAAGCTATGAATTTGCATATCTTCCAAACAATAATTTCGATATTATCTTGTAGATGATATTGCCCTCCTCTTTTTACTTCACTTAACTTTAATTTTTATTAAAGGGACCGTGTACAGAGACCTTAAGCTCATAGAGACAGATATGTAGTATGTACTGCACCAGATTATAGCTAAATAGCTTGTTTCCATTTGTAGTCCCCGTTAGAGAAATAACTACCGTAACAATATACAATATTCACTACTAATATCTTGTTCTGTAATTCTATTGTATAATGTATGCTTATACTGAGAGTCGCCGGCACTTGACCGTGACTCGTCAGTGTTTACCACCTTGCAAGAACATAATGACTCAAATTGTTTTAAGTATGCAATTACATGTTGGAAATGTTGGAATACTCAAAGCTTGCCCTTTTAGATATGTTAAAGTCCCAGACTCCCTTAAATGTAAGACAAATAACAGAGATCATAGAGAAGTGTTATTTTATCAAAAGCACAAATATTGCACAGTTCTGCTGCTGGACTAAAGGTCAGTGCTTAGACCGTTGTGTTTACTGTGTAATTACAGGACTAGCCTGATCCATGTGTTACCCGACACCTCCGGAGTTTATTCCTTCACCAGCACACTTCTGAATCTCTGCTTAAGTTAATATGAATGTTCTTTAGAAAATGATCACACTGAAGTTGAGCATTGTTGTTGTTACTTGTATAAGTTGGATACAGGTACTTAACATGAACAGATATACAATACTTCATTTGCCCTCTTAGTACAGTCGTAGAATTGCAATAGTTATTGTAGATGGCAATTATAGAATACATACTAGTGAGTTGCACACCGTGGCAATAGTTTTTTTTCCCAAGGGATACTTATTCATAGGGAACTTCCTCTGCATTTGACCCACCCTTCAGTGCCACTGGCTGAGGAAACAAACCTGTAAGAATCAATGGGCTCATCAACACAATCACCTGGCTGTTGGACTTACCAATTGTTCGACAAAAGCACCAAATATAGTCTATGAAATATGCATCAGTGATTTGGCTCGTATGCGGGAGGTCTGTCTGAATCATGTTTGCTAAAGCAAACCGTCACTGTGTGCACCAAAACAGAGGCTTACTGTAAATGTACAGTTAACTCCAGTGAGAAACTGCTGAATATAATTAGGAATCCTATGACATCATTGATGTTCTTACAGTTAGAAGGCCTCTTTTATTGAAATTAGTGATCTGCCAGTTCACTGCACAAAGACATCAATTATGCATTTAATGCTCAATTGATGTCCACATTTTCAACTTCTAATTTGGAATTACAATGATCCTCCATGACTTTCCATGTCAGTTTGTATGTGTTCATTTTTTACAAGTCGTAATCTATCAATGAGGACATCTAAGAAAACTAAACCAGAACATTTTAATTCGTACTGTATCTCCCTTTGGACCAGGGTGACACCTTGCCCTAACGGTTGTTACAGATTGTCCAGGAGGACACAATGGGTCAGGGACGATTATTGCTATGACTAAATGCCTCTATTGTCTTCTCGTGAAGTTATGAGGACGCTCTCTCACAGGGGACACTGATAGGCATTTGAGAGGAGGACTATTGTATTTAAATGAAGCTGGATATCTTTTGTTTGGAGAGGAGAGATGCTCAGTGTGTACCACAGGGCCCATCCCCCACACACCCTGCTCCCCAGCCCACCTCCACCCCCTGGTACAAGGACAGCGCTGTATAATGGGACCAGTGGGCCACTTTGATTGCTTTAAGCCGCTGCGATGAGTCATAAATCAAGTGTGTGACCTGTCGTATGCAATCCTCACCCAGCATACAGACGAAAGGTGGAAATATGAACTACAAACTGAGATCTCTATAGGTTTTAATGGAGTTTTTGGGTTTTACTGATGACCTATTCTGCAGTATATGTGTCTATTTTGTCAAAATAGAGTTGAGATCAAAATCAGGCTTCATATTATCTCATTTATTTGGTCACAAAGTTTTATGGCTCAATTCTGCCCCATTTTGGAGAAATGTTGATGTAAAATTTGCATTAACTATTTGTCATGTCAAGTCATTTTATTTATAGCACATTTCAATGAACCGTAACAGCCGCACCAAAGTGCTTCACAATATAATCAAAGATACACAATAGAAACAACACAGCAAAAAGAATAACCAAGAAAATGCATATACAGTGTATAAACATACATATATACATATACACATTAGGGAGGCAGTTATCCGATACTGGTATCAGATACCGAAGCCGATACCGCTAAAAATACAATATCGGGTATCGATTCCAAATATCCGATGCTTTCACTAACTTAATCTAAGTGAATATGGACATGCTGAATGTTATTTGAAAGCTCTTAACCTGTAGAATATACAACTAGTTTAACAGTCCGCAATACTACTATTAATTGCAGCGCAAAATACTGCAGTTGCAGTAGCTTCAATCGAAGGCTGAGACATGACTCACACCTAGAAGTGAATTAATGTTGTCTACTGTTGAAGGTCTGTGTTTGTATTTTAGTTTGAGAAATTCTGATAAAACATATTTGTAATGCGTTAATGATCATTTTATGTTGAAAGTTCTCCACATTAATATAACAAGGACCAGTCACTTTTTCACTCATCTCAACAGTTTCTTTACAAATATGTCAAAACTGCTTTTTTTCTCCTTCAAATTCTCCCAGTATCGGTTGGTATCAGGTATCGGTAGATAACTAAACCTCAAGTATCGGTATTGTAAGCAAAAAACCTGTATGGGTGCATCTCTAATACACATATATTATATTATACATACAGTACATACACATAAAACAACCATGTTATTCACAATAATGAATTCAAGACGTATAAAAAGTGAGTTTGAACAAGTGTGTTTTTAAAAGTGACTTTAATTGAGTTAATGAGGAGCACGTTCTTATTTGAAGTGGCAAGTCATTCCAAAATGTCTGTGATGCAAATGAAAAAAAAGTGCAGTACCTGCAGCTCAGACCGTTATAACTGACGTAGTTACTGCACTCTGCCTTTGTGTCACTGAGCGATTTAGGAGAATAGTGTAGTTACTACAAAATGTATTCCGTGTTACTCTGAAATAGGACCAAATACAGGTATAAAACTTTCACAACATCTTTGTCAGCACATCGTCTAAAACACTTTTGCCATTGGAAGCACTGTGTGTCTCATAAGACATTACAAGAATACTCTACCATTGGTGTAAATATGACATACACAGAGAGAGGGACCATTTCTAAACCTTTTTTTTTGTAATCAAAATGGGATGTTACCACAGATTTGCCTTTTGTAAGACAGTATTATGGTAGTACTCTTAAGTATTTTTCTTTTTTTGGTAATCAAGATTTCTCCGCAAACATCAAATATCATGGCCCAAGTATGAATTGAATTGGATCGCTAGTGATTTCATTTTTCTAAGTAAGCGTCCATTTTATCTCTTCCTCCTTACCTGTGCTCCGTTTTTTAGGATTTCTCGGAGCGTGAAGCACTAGGCAGCGGCCGCTTTATAGCCTGCCATGGGAATTCACTTGGGTGCTCATTATAGTATTCAAATGAGGCCTTCTCCCCAGTGTGCCACCATCACACTTCCATCCATGAATGAATTGGCCTCTGGGGAAGAGTGGGGGTTGGCCATTTGTCTGGACCTCAGCTTTTCCTGCTGCATTTTTGTTTGCACTAACAACCATCGAGACACTGTCGAAAAGTCTCATTAATAAAGAGTGATGTGTTATGTTTTCGAAGAAACTCTACTCGGTCTCAGCTTGGTTGACGTTGTGAAGGGGACATTCCTTTGGTGTATGTTATTAGCAGCGTGCCACTATTTGCTGATTGCTTTGGTCTGACATCAAAGGGTCAAAGGTTCAACTATCACTCTGGTGCTCAAAGCAATGGTCAATAAATGGATTTCTGCTTGTTCATGAAACTGGGACGCAAACACTGAACCTAAAAAATCAAAATACTCAAATTATCAAAATAAATTGCTTCAATCAACAATGCACTCAAGTCACATATTAATAGTAGTTACAATTAAAAGGCCCTATTTCAAATTTTATTACTAGTTTTGTGAAATACATTTTTTCTGTTAGTACAGGGGTCTGCAACCTCTATTATCAAAAGAGACATTTCCCCCCGTCTTTGGCCATTTCATAAATGGTCTGGAGCCGCAAAACATTATACAGCTCAAAAACTAACTTAGGTTTTGATTATTTTTGTTTATACCTGTTACAACCATGGAATACAGCAAACTAAACTGCAGTGTGCATGTGCAGGCCTACTTTGAAATTAACCAGGTCCAGGTTTGGTTTAGGCCTGATTTAGTCCATGTTTGGACCTGGTTCAGTCCAGGTTTGGACCTGGTGTAGGCCTGGTTCATTGTAGCCCTCCTCTGCTTGAAAGGTTTTTAAAGAAAGCTATGGGAAACCGTGCAATAGAGCATCGTAGTCCTGCCCACTGCGCTGGTGCCGGAAGTAAAAATCCCATTCAAAAATCCCATAGACTTTTCGAAAAAAAATTATATCAAATGTCTAAAAGAACGATAGCAGCTAATCAGCTACGTGGTGACTTATGGGCATAAAACACACAATAATAAATTAAACTTGCATCCAAAACGTTGTAATCCAAAAAGTTATAAAACCATTTCGCTGTGCTTTCAACTATTTGGTATCTTCTATGTCTAGCAGTTACCACGTAGCTGATTAGCCTCCATCGTGCTTTGAAACTCTTACAATTTGAATTTTACGAAAAGTCTATCGAGATTTTGAATGGGATTATTACTTTCTGGCACCGGAAAGAGCCCGGATGAGGGCGGGACTATGATGCTCTATACTATTTGCGCATATCATACATGCATATTTAATTAGATGATTAGGGTGCGCTCGGTTTTAAATTTTAGCAGACCGTAATTTCTGGGCCGTTTTGCGAAAGGCAAAAAATGCCCAGCAGCTGATGGGGCTCTTTCTCTTTCTGTCACATCAGGGCTGTAGTCAGTGCTCCAGAGAGAGAGAGCGAGTGGAGGGAGAGCGAGCAGCACGTAGCGGCTCGACTTGAGAGGACTGTCTCAGTCAAAGGTGCGGGTCCTGGCAGGTCGGGGTTTGGGTTCGGAATGAAAATGAAATTAGGAAATAATTGTTATTCATTTCCATGTTGCTTTTTTTCAAGGCCAAAGGAGCCACTACAAGGAGGCTAAAGAGCTGCATGCCTAGTCAAGAGATTCAAGATTCAAGATTATTT
>OMNZ01096219.1:0-18134 GCA_900303255.1 Lesueurigobius sanzi
CGCTGCAGGTGAAGAGGAACAAAATGTAATTGAGTGACATCGATATGAAACTGTGTATTACTGACATATGAGAAAAAAAGTATTGCAAGTTTTCTGTCATTTTATGTGTTCCTACAAAAATTAAGCGTTTGTGTATAAAAATTGACTACATTTTCAGTGACAATATCTAAATAATGAATGCCAGATTTAAATGTATGGTATGGTTATTTTGGTGATATATTAGTAGCAAAGATTTGTTCAGAGGGGATTTGGGGAATTTTGCCTAGTTTTTTTTAATTATCTGGTTATTAGTGAATAAATTTGTAAAATGAAAAAAAAAAAAATCCCTCTAAACAAATATTTTTAACTACAAGACTGGAAAGTTTGATGGGTGTAGGTGCTAGAACGTAAGAAAAGTGTATTTTGGGAAAGTGGCCTTTTGAAGTTTAAATTTTCTGAGTAAGACTGTATTGTGAATGTAAGAAACTGGACACAAAGTGCTCGGTACCATAAAGTAGTTCTTTGGGGAAGGTACTCATAAGAGAAATCGAGAGACCAAGGCACTCCTCCCACACGTTCTCTATTTACAGTACGTTTTCCAAAAAGCCTTTGTGCTGGGCTAATATTACAATCTTTTAAACCATGTTGCCTTTTCAAATATGTAAATAGAGAATTATAATGTGGGAGGAGTGCATTGGTCCCTCGTTTTTTCTCTTACCTTATTGTGAATATTTGGCAAATTGTTTCCAGGTTAAACTTTATATGCTCCTTGATTAAACTGGCCCAAAATCTGAAAATGGAAAAGATAGTTTTGCCTGTAGTGTCTCCCCTTAAGCTGAAAGTGACTGGGTTTTGTAGTGTGTTCTGTGGCGTTCAAAAAGCCAAAAATATTAAAATGAATGTTCCTTTTTGAAAACAGTGTAGCGTTCAGTGAATGCCAGTGATGTCACAGATGTAGCAACAAAATGAGAGTCGAGCACAAGTCTGTGTTTTGTTTTGACGCCCAGTACAGAATATGGAGCTGGGTTTAGACTGAAAATGACATTACATCTTCCAAAGAAATATTACTCCACTTCACTTTTTCACCCCCTAATCAAATAATTGAAAGCACTCCCTGTATGCGTTTGGGAAACACTTCTGCAGATTGAGACAAAACCCATTGTCAGTATTCAGCTTTATTTATTCAAAAAGTGCAATAATACAAATGTTTCAAATTACAAAATCTATAATAAACTTATTTTTTTTCTTTTTGATCCATCTCAACTAAGGCAAGAAACTACAAAAGGCTGACTGTTTTGAGTTTTGAAAGCACCAACAACCAACTAGTTTACTACGGCATGTTTTGATGAACTAATCCTACTTGAATTGCTTTTGCTTAATTGTTTGGTGGGTCACTCCTTTTTGCCGCCCCACTTGGCCATCTTGTTGTTGACTGGAGTCTTCATGAAGCGGTCAGACTTCATGTAAGCCTGGATCTTTTCCAGAGCCTTCAATAAAAATAAAAATGTATATTTAGTAGTTAATAGTATTCTTTTTGTACTTAATTCTTGTCATGTGAAGTTAAACTGAAGCGGCGTCAGATCCACTCACCTCAAATCTGTCGAGGAAATCTTTAAGGTTTTTGAAGTCTTTGAGGCAGGGCTGGTGAAACATGCGGTGCTGATCCAGGAGCTCATACATTATGAAGTCCACAAAAGTGATCTGCATAAACAACATTGTACTAAATCTGTGTTTTCTGGTGCACACAGTATGTGAATATAATAGAAAAATACCTTATCACCAGCAAACCACTTTCTGCTTCCCATAAAGTCTGAGAAAGACTTTAATGTCAATGGCAGTTTATCGATGTAGTCTTGTTTCTTAGTGTCCTGGATAAGACAAAAAATAAACCGTTTTATCATATCACCTTTGCCTAATGCAATACTTTTCAAATTACAAACTTCTATAAACCTACATAATGTGCATAGCACAACATCACAAAGCCGTTTCTCAAGTCCATTGCCTGGTTTTCAAGTATGTCCACTCTGACCTGCTCATCTTCAGTTTCTCCACCTGTGACCACAACCAGGGTTTGCAATAAATGTCTTATTACAGCATCAATGGCACAGTGTCCACCACATGGCCCAAAGTTAGCTGTTCTGAGCATTGCATACTTGCTGTCTTTATATCTTTAGAAGTCGCTCGAGTAAGAATATGATGAATATGATTAGTGTGATTGAGACTGGTCTGAGGTTCTCAATCACACTACACAGAGAGTAAGGTGTGAATAAATTGGCACTTTGAGGTTTCCTTGAAATGTAAAGTGCGGTATAAACAAAATGTTTTATTATTATTATAAATGCATGAAAAGTGCCATTTAAAGACCAAAACATAATTATTACAATATCCCCATGTTGTAAAATAACCATGTTTCTATGAAGAAAGTGTGGAACTGTCTTTAGTACAAGACTTACACAGGTTGTGTTTACGGGCGATGTATCTCATAATGGCGTTGCTTTGTACGATCTTGCGGTCTCCATCTACCAAATAAGGCAGCTGTAGTGACAACAAAATGTTTTCATTTTCTTCTTAACAAAATGCAAATAGTGGTGAAGTCACTTACATTGGGGAAGTCCATCCCAAGTGTGGGTTTCTCATCAAACCAACAGCTCTTGTCGTAGTTGGGAGCTGTGTGAACACACATAAACATGCAGCATTTGTAAATGATTGGAGAGGTCAGAGTGTGTGCCCTTGAGGACTTGGTTCTCCCGTACAGTTTGATTTTCACTATAGTTTTTAAAGTGGCATGTCCAGATTAGAAATTCACTGATCCAGCTTTTTTACTTTGGATACACACACAGACACTTAAGGTTTGAGTATGTACAGATACAGGAGAGTTTTTCACTATAGGTTTGTAGATGACATCATTTGTGTCACTGACTGGTTTGCAGAGAGTGAAACAGGCACTGGTCCTTGTTACATTAATATTTCAAACAAAGTGATCTGATCATTAAGCTTTAAGCCCTATAGCCCTCACAATTGGTGCCTCGCTTTCAGATACAGTTTCTGACGTATGTGTTTTATGCAGCAAAATATTCCAAAGTTGCTAATGTGGGATTATCCATTTCTGTTGTTATTTGCCACATCACAGGGAGGAAAACGGCCTTTTTGCAGGAAAATGTGTGTGGCTTTTTCAGGCGGAAATTCATTCAAACCCACGGCAACCTCATTTTATTGTCAAACAACGTAATTTATTATTATTTCACTCCCACCGTCATCCCTAAACTCTACCAAATGTGTGGTGATGTGTGGCTATGATGTAAATAAATGATATTTGGAGAAAAGGGCCTAGGGCTTAAAGGGTTAATGCATTATGAATACGTTTTATCAGTAATTCTGGAACAGTATTTCACAAACTAAAATACAAACACAGAGCCCCGATCAGCGATTACTCATTTAGATTCAGCAGGCTTCATTTATTCAGCTGATCCGATGGTCATCTGGAGACTCTTGCCGGTTTAGTTTTTTTTTTTTTTTAGCAGTGCAACAGAAATTGTACATTACCTTCACCACAGCGGTAAAACTTGTCTTCATATTTGGAGCCGGTGTACTCCAGCAGCAGGCGGGCGGGCTGAGCAAGCTACAAGAAGCACAAAGGCATTGAAATAACCAGGGGTGCCTTTGTATACGACTGGTACAGAAGCAAGAAAGAGCATGTCCAAAAACCCAAGAGAAATGTAGCCTATACACTGCTGACTTTGCATGGACTGACTATGATATGAAATTAACCAAGCAGACAACAGAAGTCCCTACTAGTGAGACTTTTACAACAAGTTGCTCTCACTTTTATTTTCTTCTTCTATTGACTTTTCCTTCCTTGTTTACCAACCAGTGTGCTGTGGGAAACCATCAGCTGTGCCTAGGAAGATTAGCCAATTTCATGTGATATTCACCTATATTCTGCTGGTGCGTCCTTCTTAAATCCCTGCAAGCCCTGTGTTCAACTAAACGGACCCAGGTTTCACACAGTTAGTAAATTAATTGAGGTTACATCATCATATTTCAATAAATATACTTTTAGTGCCATTTTTGTTTGGTGGCGTGCCTTGTACCCCGTCCTTTCTCAAGAGGCTGGTGTCTTGTCATTCGGGTAAAACCATGTTGAAAATGTGCTTTTGTGGAGAGTGCGCTGACTTTTTGTCTCTTGTTGTTGGTACGGGTCGATAACTGAGGCACAGAAGAACTCACTCGGGGAAATAATTTGTTGCAAGTAAAATCCAAGGCATTCCTCTGAAGAGCCTTGACCTGAGCCTAGTAATTTTGGACTTAAACAAATTATTTTTATAAGTCATTTTAGACGTGCTTTATATGGATAAAGTGGGATGGATTTATAGATTGGTTGCCTTCTTTAGACAGAGTGCAGAATGTTTTCTTTGTGCTTTTTTTCTCACGAGGACAATAAATCATCTACCTACCTACCTACCTACCTAATTTTCATAAAGTAAAATGCTTCAAAAAGGTTGACAAACCATTACACGTTTCATTAATCGTTGAGACCTTGTGGCTGTCATAATGTGACCAGCGGGGAGCTCATGTGAGTTTAGCCCAAGAAAGAAGTGGGTGTGCCCATAATCCACACATTGAGGTGAAAGTTGAACTGCTTTCCATGGACCGCTTTAGAATTATACAAGCCTTTAATACTATTCTCAGGGCAGTTGACAGAATTGAGATGATGATGACGAGTTATTGAGATGATTTTACGCATTAAGACACATGTCAAAGCAAGTAATGATATTTAATTAAAAAAAAAAGAATCATGCAGAACAAGGGAAAATATATTATGGGCTCCTTGCTGGGCCCCCCTGGTCCTGAGGCCCGGGGACAACATACCCCTTTGACCCCCCCTGTCGACGGTCCTGACTATTCTCAATCACTTCAATCTGCACCATTTCTTTTATGGAAGTGCATATTAATGTGCACTTTTGAAGAGCCAGACTGAGATCAATGAGGGGGTCCAAAAATATTATCTGGCTTGTAAATGCGTTCATTTTTATCTGCAGTTTAGGGGGGAAAAAAAAAAAAAAAAACATTGAGAGAAGGCTACAGTGATGCTAGCTCGGGTACCCGGTACAAAATGACGCACGTGGACGTTGCATAACATTTAAACATAATTTTGATGTATTTGTCAAGTTTGAAGATGCTCTAAATTCAGAATCCAGTATCCAATATAAATTTTAGGCTATAATTATTAAAAGTGTTTTCCAAAAGGCTGCATTGTCAAAAGGTTACATTGTATAAAGCTGCACGGGTTCAAGGCTGGGTTTGCAACAAAAGAAAGCCTCGCGCGTGAACGTACCCCGCGGATGTCCCAGTAGGCCAGTTGCATCGTCATGTTGGATTCCTGAGCAGAGTACGGTGATGTGGTGATGGACGGACGGCGGGTGAGTGAGTGGGAGAACTGCCGTAGGAGCTGCAGCTGCGAGGGAACGCTCCAACACCGCAGAATATAAAGAGGGAGTCCGAGGGGCGTGACGACAAGGGACTGCAGTGCTCTTTATGTGACACTAGAGGGCGCAAAACCGGTCCGGGCAGTTCTTTGTGTGCGGATTGCTGGCTTTGTTATAAGTTCATTTGACTCCTCCTTGTCTGTTGATTATGATCTATTTTTTTTTTTTTTTCTTCTGTATCTCCATAACATTAAGGTTGCAAAAACATGAACCTAATAAGAAACAATGCAACCAAATTAAACATTATAGTTTTTGCTATACTTTGGTGACAGATTGAGGTATGAAGATCAAATATTTTCTTCAAATATAAATCTTTTATATCCCGTTTTACTTTTGATCTGTGATGTTGTAGGCCGTGTTAATTTTGGCAGCAATTAAATGTCAAGATTTAGTCAAAAAATCTTGTTAGTTTTAGTCTATTTTTTAGTCAACATGTAGTCGACTAAATTTGAAATAGATTGAGAAAACTTTACATTTATATTATTGTTTTAAAACATATTTAATAATATTCTCTGCTTCATGAAGCTTCATTGCACATGAACAAACACAGAGCTGTTCCTTTGTCAGTGAATTATAATGATATGGGGCTCTTTCAAACTGAAGTCACTGAAGTTTGGATTCATTTTAGTCCCTTTTCATTTTTAATTAGTCTTTTTTTAGTCGGTGGAAATATCTGGAGAATTTTAGTCTCATGAACTAACTTTTAACTAGTTTTAGTCTAATTTGACTCAGCAAAAATATCACTGTGACTAAAATTATGACTAAATATTTTAGTCAACGAAATTAACGCTGGTTGTCGGTAGCATACTTCTTTCATTATACTACTTTGCTACTACTAAATTATAAAGAGAAATGCAATTCTAATGTTTTATGATCTATCTATGATCTTGCAATTCCTGCTGCCCTATGCAAAAACAAAGCCATGCCATTAGTACAATGACCTGGCATTTATGACCATGACACAGCATTTTCTGTTGCCTTGGCAAATTTCCACTGACTATGATCAGCCTGTCACTGTATATTTGTTCTGTTTAATCTGTCAGTATAGGGTTTCAAAGCGTTTTACAATGTTTGATAATCAGAGAACAAACGAACTCTGCATTTCATAATTAAGTTAAGGCTACATTTGATCACACGATAACTAAAAAGTCGTTTACACTGGCAAATATTGAGTTGGTTCATCATTAATTCATCTTTCTGTTGTATCTGTCCAAATCAATGTGCAATAGAGGGTAATAACCTCAACTCCACAATAGGAGTTGCAGGCCCATAATGCACTGGGCCTGCACTCTTGCCTAACCAGAATAACCACAGCCAAGATAAAGTATCTAAAAGCAGAAACTAAAATTACTCTTTGGTTTGTTTGAGAATATTTATTTTATTTTTCCCAAGACACAAATTTAATTAAATAATATTTCACAAACGTTACATACATAAGACTGTTGTAGCCCCATTGAAAACACCGGAAACCGAGCAGACAGGACTTAATACAAACCTCCAAAAAAAAAAAAAAAAAGTCATCAATTTGGCAACAGAATGAACAAGACCCATGCATCGTTCACTGTGCTATTACCCCAAAATGTCCCGCTTTGAAATTATTTAGGTTTGGTTCATTTGTTTTAGAACTCCACACCAGACAAAATGGCATGCTGTGGTCATGCAAAAACAGAGATAGGAGGAAAAACAAACTGCTATATTTTGAAGTATATTGTTTAGAGCAGCAGTGGAAAAGATGTCACGATATAATAGGAATACAGTACAGTGGATTTTTACTTAAAGCCCAGATACAGCGCGGCATGAGGTATGTTTATTTCCATTGGATACGTGGTCTTTGTTGTCAGCTTTCTGTCTTCATTTGTGCAATCTTCATTTCTATCATGGTGCAATAAATATCTAAAGGAGTAAGCATGTAAGTGGAAAAAAATGGCTCATTATTAAGATATTACCACACCGGTTTGGCCGAGTCAGCAACGCAAGTTCCTTTTAATCCTTTCGGGAGCAAGAAAGGTCATTTGCACAGTCAAAAAACTAACTAGCAGCAAGGTGTAAAGCAGGGGTAGGCAAGTTGTCCTGACGGAGGGCTGATTTTCTCTGTCGTCAAAGGACCAGGAGCCCAAGGTAAAGCCCTACTTTCTACAAATGTTAGTGTTGTGCATGATGTATGACCTAATGGTGAATTTGAAAGTACATTTTTTCCAAGAACTGAAGCTTTAGTTAGTATTTTGCATGTGTAAGAATGTTGTACAATAGAAGAAATTACCGTCTTAAATAAGATAAGAAATGGCTTGAAAATGCTTGAACAAACAAAAAAGTGTGACAAAACTGTCCATGAAAAGAAAAAAAAACTTGTTCCTTTGACAATTTTAATTTAAAATTCTCTAGACTTAGACAGACTTTATTGATCCACAAGGGAACTTGCGTTGTCACAGTAGCTCAAATAGTATTCTTAAAATAAAAATAACAATTTAAAATAACAATCCTAATATAAGTCCTAAAATACCAACAACAAATAATAAATGCGAGAATAGAATAAAGAAAGAAATCCGGCATTGTTTCAATTCAAAACACTTTCAAGCCAAAAATTATCTTGGAGGGCCCTAAGATCCATCACAGAGGGCCTGACTTTGCCCACCCCTGGTGTAATGCAATTACGGTAAATACCACTTGTCCAGTAGGAAATTGCACATGAACGCCACCTCATCTCGTATTTTCCACTGGAAAACCGGGAAATCATTTAGATACCCGAGTTTCCGAGATGAAATAACCTTTCAACAAGCCGGAGAGCTGCGAGCATACATTTGTCATCTCTTTTAGCCCACTGTTACGAAGCATAGACTATATTTATTTATTGTAGTCATTTTCATGTTTACTTCCACTTAAAACATCCAAACAGACTATTTTCTCACCCAAATTTCCTCATTTGCAGTGTGTTCTTGTGTGTTTTTCAATATTTAACTTTGCTACTAGCACAAAAGGATCATCTTCACCACAGCACATGAAGGCTCCAGTGGTGACAGCAACAAGCTGCTCAAACCTGACATTTTGGTTGCACTGGCAGCAGCAGCAGTTGTGGTATTAGCGTGGGAAAATAAATGAAATTATATGAAAAAATGTATGTTTAAATAAATATATACACTTCTCAATTAAATATGTCAAAATAAAAGTAACAAAGATGCATGGAAATTTGTTTTCCCCTGTAAATTATTATTAACACATATTTGAAGTGTTATTCAATGGATGCTACAAGGAACATTCACAAGAGTTGACAGTGTTTGACCATGGAAATTATAAATGATAAAACAATAATAAATAAAGTTTTAAAGTAAGTCCGCACATAGACGCTATTTCATATACCCTCTCATAGTCTCTACATTAAAAAAGTATTCTTGTTCCACAGGTGTTGTACGATATGTAAAAGTGAACACAGCGCTGGGATGTAAACAGGAAATCATTTTCTGCCGTTGCTGCCTCACTTTTGTCCCAGCGCGGCTCCCATACACAGACTGCCCTCCTCTTCGATGGTCTCCAGGGCGTCCGTGCGAATGGCTTGTGTTATCAGGTTCAGCTCCTCGCACATGGTCTCGTAGCGATAGGCCACGCGGATGCCGGGGACGTTGGTGCGCCTGATGTCGTTGCTCTCCTGGCCCTCTTTTATGTACTTCGGACCGAGCCAGTAACTTTTGACCTGGGGGAAAAGGGAGAGAGGATGATCAATGTGGACGTGGAAGTCTTCTTCAGGAGCCGCTGGGACCACTAGCCCCGGTCAGAAAACAACAGAACAGAAAAGCCACTGATTTTTAGCCCTTTGAATGATGGTTTCAGTATAAAAACCATAAAAGGTGGATTACTAAAAGATAGAAATACTGAATTATTTTCTACATTACTAATATTAGCGGTATTATGGTGATTAGAGCTTGTATGTGTCAAAAGTTTGTGCCCCAAAATAGATTTTTAGTACCAGATTTTCTTTCCATATAATATGATATTGCGAGTACATTGCAAATTTAGATGTATTTTAAGATAAACAAGCAGCGTTTTGCATCTTTTATGCAGCCCATTATCCCCTGTCCACGACCTGACGTCTGCTGCGTGCAGCGTGTCCTCTCTCTCCCTCACACACACACATCAGTCCTGTTCATTTGGGAGCAATGACCAACTCCTTAAAGCCTCATTGCTGCCTTTTACAGATGTTAGTTTTAGGCAACTTTCAAGCACTTTTTCGGACGGAATTAAAGCCATGGTTCATTCAGATGGTCATTTAGCCTATTTATTATGCACTTTTTATTGGTTGCAGGCCTCCCATCATCCCATTTCCCGGCGCCTATGGACTTGTGTCATATGAAAAGCCCTATACAAATAAGATTCCCTTCCCCATGCCCTCCCTTACGTCTTATTATTTATTATCATCAATAATAACACCTTGATGTTATGAACACATTGCCACACTTCAGGGCACAAACCTGGTGTGAGAATCCACTCATCAAGACGCTGTTTCTGGCCAGTTCACACATGTCACAGGAGCTTAACTTCCACACCTGAGCTGCAATGCTGTACTCCTCCATTAGGGGCTCCTGCAAAGATTATAACAGAATTTAACTCAATCCCCCTGAAACCGTTAAAGTGTTGGACAGGAGGCAGCTCTGACCTTGGTGAAGTGAAACTGCAGTGGGTCGTCGGTGGAGAGGGACACCATGAGGCCGCGGGACAGGTATTCGGGCAGAGGGTTGCGGTGGTAGCTCAGAAACAGGCTGTTATTGCTGAGGGGGGACATGGCAATGCCTATTTGGGCCAAGTAGTACAGATACTGCAGCACGGGAGCCTGGAGGGACAGCAATAGTGTTATACTGAGATATTGTATGCTGGGACTGTGTAAACCCAGACAGCACAGCCTCCACAGATAATCTAACATTGTTGTCCTTCATGTCAATCACTTTCACTAGAGGTGCGTGTGTATGGGTAAACATGATAATAACATGACAATCACTCTAATAATTAAGAGATTTTACTTTACTTTGTCTAACTAAACATTAGCTCTGTATTCAGAGTTTATATGAACGTTTCACAACTTTCAGGGAGCCAACAGGAGCTTTACTATCTCTGCATTGCTAATAACAATTAGCCTGCTGGTTCACGTTCATTAATAACGCTGCATGAGCAGATACAAAGGCCTTTTTTCATAAATGTCTGTCCACTAGAACAGGGACCAGGGCCTTCCACAGCAGGTTTTCACACCTCCATTAAATCTTTCATGTGGTACATTTCAAATGAATGATGTGACACAGATATATAGGGACCAGCATCGCACACCTCACCTGTCACCGGGTTTACAAGGGAGTTCAAAGGGGCCTATTTTCCCTCTAGAACCGATTTCCCAGAGCCCATGTGAACCGTTAGTGAGTCATTCGTCTTTCTCACCTTTCTGAGCAGCAGCCCGTGCGAGATGTTCTCTGAGAGCATGAAACCGGAGACGAGGTGATGGATGGGCCCCGCCTCGCCACAGTGAGGCCGCAGCACCATCGTGTGAAAGCCCCGCTGCCTGGCACAACACAGAGCAGGTCTTAAACAAGGTCTTAAAAGCACGCTGTCTAGGCTGCTTTTGATGTGGGGGCTTTGTTTTCCTTTGATTTTGCGTAATGTTATGTTTCATTGTTCATAAGACCCCAGCTCAAAAAAGGAAACAAGGAAGGTGCCTATTGCCTACAAAAACGTGTTCTGCAGCCAAGTAAGAGCTTAGCCTAGTCACAAAAAGTACCATCGCATACAATATTTGTTCCACCAGGTCTAGACCAAGATCAAATCAGGACTAAAACAGGTCTAAATTTAACAATATCAGTCAATCATCTTTTTCTACACTGGTCATAATGGGGGTCACACAGGGTTAATTTAGGGATTGAGGCATTGGGTTTTAGTTCATAAGTAACACAGACTAGGGCTGCACAATTTTGGAAAACATTTCTCCAGTAATTGTAATTTTGACGAGAAGCATTTCAGTTCAGATAATATGAACAGTCTATTGTCTTAAACCAATGCTTGGATAGGGAAGTCGAGTCGTCTTTGCTCAGATTGCTGCCTCCGTGACCCAATCCCGGGTCAAGTGAAAGAAGATGGATCATGAATGATTTAATATAAAGATTCATTTCACTGTGCCCATTTTAAATAAGTCAACAAGCATTTACATTTGAGAGAGGACTGAAAAATGAACTGATAACTATTAAAAGAAGCACAAGCATTTATTTACAACATCACAATGTAAATGTCTCAATGACTAAATACGGCTAAGACTCCATAGACAGGATATTTTGTTGTTTGAAAAGGATACCGTACGCCTAAATAAACACTATTTTAACTAATTAACATTAAACCAAAATCTCAAACTTCCAGGATGATTATTATACTTAAATATCCAGCCTATGTAAACGTATAGAGGCATGTTTTTGCACAGTCACGGTGACACACTGAGCCTGCTCCTGTGGCAACAGCAGTAATAAACAAAGGGAGGGGGGGTGTACTCACTTGCGCAGGTGATTCAGGACGGTCATGTTTGCATACATATAGTAGAGGTAGTAGGAGTAGGGCGGGTTGTCCTCATCCGTCCAGTTTTCAGGGAGAGGACTGTCTAAGTTGAAAATATGCTGCTCTGGTTTGGACTCGTCATCTACACTGTCAAAGCCGACCACCTGAGAAATAAAATGCAGAAATTAGACGAGACATGACTATTACAGTGGGTGCAGAAAGTATGACTGCCCTCTATTTATTCATATGTTTAGAAATCTAGTGCTAAAATTGTTCAAATTCATTTTCATTAAATTCACATGATGTCATAACCACAAGACAACATTTAAACTACATCAATAGATCAAAGTATAAACTAGCCTAGAACCTTTCATAAATGTTCAAAAACAGCACAACTATAATTGAAACTAATGAAATGGGTCCTCTACTTACATCACTAGTATGAAAATGTAGGTTATCTTAAAATATTTTTCAAAATTTCTAATAATCTATTGTAGGGTAGGCTAATCAGTATACAGTAAATACAATTTTATGGAAATTACATCTATATGATTTTAGCATGTGGCCCGTGGCCTGTTACAAGGGTTTAGTATGTGTTTGTGTGCTTAGGACAGAGTGTCCTGCTGCTGCTCTTCCCCCTCTCCTATACTGTGTGCTCCTCTGCATCCTGGCCCCTCCCCTCTGTGCTCGGGAGTGGCTGCTCCTCAGCTGCTACTGAAGAAGATTGTCTGCGCCTGGTCCACGCTGCTCAGCCCTGAGCCTCCACCTGGCCTCCTTCATGGTCATTTCTCTTAATAAATGGCGTTAACCTGCCTGTTTTGTTGCCTTGCCTTCATCTTCCCTGTCACCTCACTGAGCCAGTCGTGGAAAGCATCATACTTTAGTAATGTACTCACATGCTGCAGGAAGAGGTGCAGCTCTGGGTGGCTGCTGGGATCCACCGTCACCTCAAACAGAGGCATGAAGATGTTCTCTAACATTTCCTGGAAGTTGGACAGCTGTTTCTTTGTGTGATACACATCACTATAAACAGAGAAGAGATAGACGTCAAGGGAGCCGAGCAACATGCATTTACCCCAGACCCATAAAGAGGTTGTGTAATGTTCAGAGTGAATAGGTCATGACTTTTTCCTGTTATGAACTCCATTTTAATGATAATATTTAGATTATTTTATTGCAATAGAAAGGATCTTATTAAATAGGATCCTTTTTTACATCCCAGAAAACTCTAGAAAGGACATCGCCAGAGTAATCCAATGGACCAAAGAGACTGATTTCTTGTTATTACTCACACTGCAAAAAGTAATATGGCTCACTCCACACTAAACTGTACAATTGTGTTACAAATAGGTCAGATTTAGAATTGTTGCTTTTCATGAAGTTAGGACTTAGGGTCATCAGAAAAAAAAAAGATTAAAAGATAACCAACCAAGTTTCCAGATTTTGACAGACCAGTGAAGCACGGACAAGACACAAATATTCGGATGTAACGCAAAATCAAGCTCTAAGCAGCATCTTATGTAATTACCTTCTTCATAGAATATTGTCAAAATTACTATTTATAGCAATTAACAGTAACCGTATATAAAAGATAAATCAAGGGCAAATCTTTTACATAATGTTTTGTAGTGTTTAAACATTTCATACGCCAATGTCTTCAAATACAGCGTTTAAACATTAAAGGTGCACTATGTGACTTTATATGTGAACAAAAAGTTGATATTAGTGAATATTTGACCTTTTAGTGACCCAGTGGCTATATGGTTATCCAGGATAAATTGTTTTTAGGGTTTCTGGTAAGTTTCTGATACAAAACCATAAAAACAATTGATCCTGGAGCGTGGTGAAGGCTGCTGTGATGGAAACTAAAGGTGTCATGAGTGTTTGTGCATCTGTATGTCACACTTTATTTACATATCTCTACAGTAAGAGGGCTCCACACGTCTGAAACACAGCACAACAACATGAAACCACTCACAATAATCTTGGGATCTGGACGAGCCAGCGGACATTATCCGAGTAGACCCCGTGCTTGACTGCCCACTTGGCCAGTTTGTCCCACTCGTTTCGGGAGCGTCCATAGATGGAGAGTCGCAGCTCCACGTTTTGATACTTGCTCTCCTCCAGATCAGCCATGACCTCCTGAGAGAGCAGAGCAGAGGCACAGAGCAGTCAGCAGAGGGGGCTAGAGGCACGCGGCCGCATCACGCTTCTACCACCACCATCATCATCATCATCATCATCATCACAGGCCTATTGTTACAAGGGTTTATGCAGTGAGCACCTTAATGATGTGACCGAAGTATTTGCCCTCGATGTAGTTATCAGTTTTAATGAAGATCTCCCTCAGGATGGACTCTCCGATCGGGTTGTACTTGGAGTTGAACTTGTCAAAGCGATGAAATGTGTTCCTGTCCTGAATAGAAATGAGCACCACATTAGCATTTACCAGTGTACAGCTGTTTGACAAGACTGTAGGCTACGGTGGGAAAGATGGATGATTTCACAGCAGTGTTAAAGTGTAAAGGAGCTCAAACGGAAATATACAAAACAACAATTGGACTTCACGCTGTTGGCCAAAATGGAGCAGAAGCTGTGGTCTATTCAAGTCACAAATAAAGCTTGTTCTTGTTTTTAAAGTCAATAAATATTTTAACTGATTATCAAAGTTAAAAACACAGATTTTATACCGTGGATTTCAGTTTTTTAGCAATCTGACATTAAAATCATTCAACTGTAGTACTTTCTTTTTGTAAAATGTGCATAAACAAACACTAATTCAATAAAAATTGTAAGTTAAAACATCTACAAAAGCACGCTACTTAGAATTTTGGGATGTGTGTGTCTTCCTTCTTCACACTGATACCTTCACATAGCCAGAGTACGAACCTGAGCATAGATTATGTTGTCTTTACATCTTTGAGACAGTGTCCGTTTACTACTCACTGCGTGCATGTCCAGAGTGTCCACACTCAGGTCGAAGGCTGTGAGGTGCATGCTCTCAAACACCTCCATGAGCGTCTGTCCCTTCCCTCGAGACATGTGGACGATCTCTGTCGAGCTCTTCTTCATTGCCCGTTTGATGAAGCGCAGCAGGTGCTTTTGATTCATACAGGAGGACGCGTGGATGTGTGTGTCAACCTAGATTTAGACAAAGGGGCACATTAACATTTGTAAAGCAGAAAGAAGCGCCTCTCTCTGATGTGAGCGTAGGAACAGCTGCGGAGTTCACCTTACGGATATTGTAAAAGTCTCGATGGGGGACTTGCTTTTGTGCTGCCAGCTCTTTCATCTCGTTTAAAAGGATGTGCATCTGAAACTTGGAGCTCAGGTACTGTAGGCGGCGGTAGCAAAAGGATTTTCTGTGGAAAAGAGACAGAGTGGGCAAATATTTACTTAGATCATTGATGACAAGATTATTTAACACATATTCCAATATTGTCTGTGTAGGTTCTCAGTTGTACAGGAGTTGTCCATCGTTGGCAAACCATATTCCAATATTGTCTCAAAAAGATGCAGTTGCAGTATGTCACAATACAAGGCCTTGATGCTCACTAGTATTTCTCTCTGTCTTGTTGAAGGGCTGCACATTTGTTCCCAGTAAAGATCAAAATCATAGTTTAATAATTGAAATGAGCTGATCAGAAAAGCTACAATTATTGAGGTAATTGTTTGGCTGAATGAGAGTGTGTGAAACTAGCCCATTTCATGCTTAACACGTTCAGGGTTATTGAGTTGATGCCTTTCTTGGTCTAGACTTTTGTCTGTAAACGGACAGAATATCCCCCTAAGAATTCGATTAATAGTTATTCTGATTCAAAATAAACCACAAAATATTCTATCTCCACTGGGATCCATCATGTATAAAACCTAGACCTAATAATAAATAATCTTTGAGAGAGTGCCTTGGTTTTTCTTCTTTTTTTTATACATTGACAACCCCCCACCAAAGAGCACCTCTCATACTACTATTTTTCTTTACTACCTGGAGGTCCATGAAGCGCCCTCTTCTTTTCCTTTATTCATCATGTATAAAACCTATGTAGCTACTAGATCTTTTTTTTTAATTTTTATTGACCTTTACTTATCCAGGAGAGTCCCACTGAGATTAAGAATCCTGACTCCAGAGGGGATCCTATTGTACATATCTGTCCTGCCTGGCCCTGGAATCGAAACCAAAACCTTCTTGCTGTGAGGCATGAGCTCTAATCGCTGCAATACCATGCCACCCAGTTTTAACAACATAAATGTAACTATGAAGTCAATTAGAGTTGTAGCTGCCCTGTAGTGAATATACTGGAACAGCTTGTGCAGTACAAGAGTTGAAATGAGGCATATTACTTTAGATACAGTATTTAAGATCCTGGAGGCAGAACTTACACCGGGCCGTTGATGATAAGAGCCATCATGACGTTCATGTCAGCGATGTACTCCTGTAGGTCTGGATAAGGCAGGTCCAGCTCTGTGCTCCTGTGAACAATAATCAAAAAGTAAACACATTTCTATGTATCAAGATCGCAAACCAAAAACACAGTCGCTGTATCTCACTGCAGCACACATTTCAAAAGAATAAATTAGATGCAAGCTCAGATAAGCAACTATTTTTCTCTATCGCACAGAACTGTTTGTCAATGAGAGATGAAGTCGGCGTATGTGCAGTGAATTATGGGTAAACAGTGGAGGAAAGATAACCAAAAAGCACAAGCGTCTGACTGCTCCATTTGCTTGAGTCTAGGCTAGTGAATTGTGTGTCTGCTTTCTTCAAGGACACATAAGAAAAGAGCTATTGTGATGCTAAGATGAGAAGGAAAAAAGACTTCTTCTTGTAAGTCAAATGTGCAGAATACTTACTTTACTTTCATCTTTATTAAAGGGGCAGTGTACAGAGACATTAAGCTCATAGAGACAGATATGTACTGCACCAGATTATAGCTATATAGAATCATTTAGTAATAAGTGAATAACAAAAATATATCAACATATTCTAAACCTACATAAAAAAATACATTTTAGATTCATTCATCATAGATCATAGGAATTATAGCCAGTGATGCAAGTAATAAACAGGGATGGAACAATTATTCCATTTTCTTTCTTAAGTAAAAGTCTTGATACAAGAGCAAATTAAAAGTATCTGATCATTTCTCCATTGTGAGATCAATAGTATTATTTTAAAAATAAGTATTATTTTACCTTATCTTAAAAGTAAAAGTATTTCAGACTGATTTTTTAAAACTGTGTTGTTATTATTATTGAAGTAGTTATCGGGTATTATTATTATATTATTATTTTTTATGAAGAATTGTAAAGTTGTTATTAAACCAGGTCTAATTCAGGTCTGAACCAGGTCTAATTTAGGTCTAAACCAGGTCTGATTTAGGTCTAAACCAGGTCTGAACCAGGTCTAATTCAGGTCTGAACCAGGTCTGAACCAGGTCTAATTTAGGTCTGAACCAGGTTTAATTTAGGTCTAAACCAGGTCTAATTTAGGTCTGAACCAGGTCTAATTTAGGTCTAAACCAGGTCTAATTTAGGTCTAAACCAGGTCTAATTTAGGTCTGAACCAGGTTTAATTTAGGTCTAAACCAGGTCTAATTTAGGTCTAAACCAGGTCTAATTTAGGTCTAAACCAGGTCTAATTCAGGTCTGATCCAGGTCTAATCCAGGTCTGAACCAGGTCTGAACCAGGTCTAATTTAGGTCTGAACCAGGTTTAATTTAGGTCTAAACCAGGTCTAATTTAGGTCTGAACCAGGTCTAATTTAGGTCTAAACCAGGTCTGTCTGAACCAGGTCTAATTTAGGTCTAAACCAGGTCTAATTTAGGTCTAAACCAGGTCTAATTTAGGTCTAAACCAGGTCTGAACCAGGTCTAATTTAGGTCTAAACCAGGTCTAATTCAGGTCTGAACCAGGTCTAATTTAGGTCTAAACCAGGTCTGAACCAGGTCTAATTTAGGTCTAAACCAGGTCTAATTCAGGTCTGAACCAGGTCTAATCCAGGTCTAAATTAGGTCTAAACCAGGTCTAATTTAGGTCTGAACCAGGTCTAATTTAGGTCTGAACCAGGTCTAATTTAGGTCTGAACCAGGTCTAATTTAGGTCTGAACCAGGTCTAATTTAGATCGGAATCAGGTCAAACAGAAACTGAAACTGATG